>JAWNGG020000319.1:0-218996 GCA_036937485.2 Tetragonisca angustula
GACGTTGGCGCTGCGTGAATGTGGAGCAGCGTTGGATCGAGTTGGATCGAGAGGCTGCTGCTTTTGTTACGATCGACGATGCCACGTAGTCATGGTAATATACAGGGCGATCCAAAACTCACTTCCTGCTAGAATGAATCTGGTGGGTTTTCTTCTTACATATTTAGTTCAACATTTGAGAGAAATGATTTTTGAAACATATAGTGAAAAAAAGTTTGAACTTAAATCTAATTTAAAATTAACAAAATTAGTTTTTTTTATGTTTTATTTAAAAAAAAAAAAAAAAAAAAAATAGGCGGGAAGAAAATAATACAGGTAATATAAAAATTTTTTCTCTGCAGTTGTATCGTGTATTTAGACAGAGTATAAAATATTTTCATACTTTATTATCTTCTATGATCTTTTTTCTCTATTCTCTATTATTTTTAATGATTTCTAATAATAAGCTATACAAAAACAACACAAGATAGAACCTGCAAAAACTGTCATCGCGCGTCAATGCATTTCTAATTGTTGAATTTTTATATCTCTCGTATTGTTATTGGACGTAAAAAGAAATTTATTATTTGCAAATTGCACACGTTACATTCGTATGTGTATAGTGAACAGATTTTGTTGACACATCAATTGTTCGCACCAATTTTAAGCGTGCCAATTTGTTCTTCGGCTGTATATTCACACGTTCAAAGTGGCGGAAACAGGGTTTGCGAAAAATGTAAATTACGATACGACAAAATAATTTCTTTATTACGAATTAGACACACGCGTATGTACATAAAAACTATGTTCACCGGATACAAATATTTTTATAGAAACGTTGCTCTCTAGCCTCGACGAATGATGCTTGATGAATTGGACCGCACGTATGCGTCAGGGGTGCTCATAAGCAACGTCGTTTCTTTCAAATTTAACAAACTGCCATCTAGCGACGATAATTTAACTTACTGTTCAACATAACCTATATTCCAGTTAAATACATTGACATTTAATGTGTTTATTGTTACAGATTGAAACTGTATCAAAACTCTTGAATGAAATAAAATTTTCGCACGATATCAAAGAACGTTGCTTACGAGCGTGCCCCTAATAATTACAGTGCGCATCAACGTGATCGGTGCCACCGTGACCTTGCTTGCTTCTGTAAGTATCACGATTACGACAAAATTCTTCCACTCGACGATATGTAAATCTAAGCATACATACTCGAGTTTTTCTTCTTCCTTTTGTCCTTCGAAATGAGAGTTAGTAACAAAAAGAGTTGAAATCTAGCGTAAAGTTCAACGTATCGCAATCTATCTGTTAAGTCGAGTTAGAAGAACAAGCCTATATACGTCGAACCTAAGACGTGACGAAGAGCACACCGAGGAAACAACGTGAGACAAGTTCGTCGGTGTTCTTGATTTCTTCGTTTCGACTTGTCGTAATTCTTTCCCCGTGCTCTTCGAATAAAATAAAAAAAAAAAACGATACTCAAGTCCATGGAGCACCGGTTGTTCACATTTCTCGCGAACAGCTCTTGGTCTTTTTCTTCTGGCGAAAGGAAAAATCCTGTTTTTCGTGGCTCGAGTGCAGTAACGAGCGTGATACACCTACGCGTTTAACCTACGTCTATCAGGCGATCTATATTATCACGTAATTCGAAAAGGCAAAAGTATCAACCGTCGTTTGAAACGAACGCTGGCCAAAGGAGAGTCGAAGAAGCAAATAACGACAGCGATGTGGCTCTCGAGGTGGGAAAATGCAAAACCAAATGAAGTAATCGCAAAACGTTTTTATTCGATCGAGAACACATAGATACCTCGTGCAAACGAATCCAAGTGAAAAAGATAAACATACGGATAAAACAATAGAGAGAAAGAAAAAGACAGAAGTCGAACAATAGATAATAAACTGATGATAGATAATAATGAACGATAATTTGTTCCGTAATAATGGGACGAAGTCCCGCCGGAAATAACGTCGTCGCTACGTGCGCGACTCGTTTGTTTTCAACTTAATGGGAGGGGGGGGAGGCAGTTAATGTAAATCGCGGGGGGGGGGGGTGTTAGAGAAAATACAAAGAACAAGGGGAGCGATGCGGTTATCAGTAGATTGTGGATGTTTATGCGGCCTTGCAGATACTTTCGTGAAGATAATTTTCGTCGAAGGCGTTAAAATAAAAATAAAAGAAAAAGATAGGAACGCGAAAGTACAGAAGTACTTTTATTCATGCATTTTAGAATCATTTGAATTTCTAAAAGTACACGGTTCCGTAGAATTTCTAACAGAAATTACAGATTTGGTAACGTTAAACTAGATTAAAAAAAAAAAAAAAAAAAAAAATAGATTTCTAATGTTAAACAAGAAATTTGAGCAAAATCAATTGACAGTGTATCGAATTTGAAGACTGTTCCATTTCGTTTACAAATACCGATTCAATGGCTGCAGTCAGCTGCAATTTACTGCAATCTTCGGATAAACATCCACACAGTGCGTTCGTGTCAGCAAGATAGAGAAATTAGAACGTAAAAACTGAAGCTGAATCAGAGAAGGGGGCGACTTGCTACGCGCGACTCGGTAACGCCGCCATTTTACTCTAAGTATCGGTCGAACCTGATCGTCTCAGGCTCAGATTCGGCCGTATCACGGATTTAGGCTCTAGTTATTGCTTTGTAATACACGTGGCTTAAGAGTGAAAACAAATCTTAACTCGATTTCTCGTTTGCATATCTACTCCCGCGCTTTAACGTTCGCTCTTCTTCGTTATATCCTTATCAAGGATAAAAAATATATTGACGTCGTTACGGATATATGCATACGTGTGTAGGTATATTTATATAATGTGTATGTATATGTTTATACGCATACAAGTGTACTTTTATACATATGTGTATATGTAGTTCGCACAGTTCCGTATCTCGTTATCCTTTCGTCCCGACGAAACGAACACCCAGTAAGATTCTCCTGAGATGAAATAAATATCGAACGACACGAGTTCATCACAGCCCGCAATTTAGCTTACAATTAGACCTAATTTCGTTCGAGACGTCGTCCGACGAACTTTCGTGCTTGGTTCAGGACACAGAATTCTAAAATCGATCAAGAATTTGGAGTTACGCATTTCCTTAACTACGTATCCATGTTTCTCGCCAATTTTGAGACATTCTGCACTTTGTATTCGTATCCATCTTTCTGGATATTGTTAAATTAACGAGTCCAAATCTTCGACTGGCGTACACTGTGTCCAAAAGAAAGCGCAAAATTTGTCGAAATTCTTAAATTAACGATTCCAAATCTCCGACCAATAGTTCACTGTATTTAAAAGAAAGCACAAAATTTCTGTGCTATGATTAACATAGTATACTATAATTAACACAGTGTATTATAATTAATATAGCGTGCTATGTTCAGAAAAAGGATCAGAATTTGTTGAAATTCTTAAATTAACAATTCCAAATCTCCGACCAATAGTTCACTGTATTTAAAAGAAAGCACAAAATTTCTGTGCTATGATTAACATAGTATACTGTAATTAATATAGTGTACTATATCCAAAAGAAAGCGCAGAATTTGTCGAAATTCTTAAATTAACGATTCCAAATCCTCGACCAATAGTTTACTGTATCCAAAAGAAAGCGAAAATTTTCTGTACTATAATTAACATAATATACTATATCCAAAAGAAAGCGCAAAATTTGTCGAAATTCTTAAATTAACGATTCCAAATCCTCGACCAATAGTTCACTGTATTCAAAAGAAAGCATAAAATTTCTATGCTATGATTAACATAGTGTACTATATAAAAAAGAAAGCGCAAAATTTGTTGAAATTCTTAAATTAACGATTTCAAATTCTCGACCAATAGTTCACTGTATTCAAAAGAAAACACAAAATTTCTGTGCTATGATTAACATAGTGTACTATGTTCGAAAAGAAATTTGTCGAAGTTCTTAAATTAACGATTCCAGATTCTCGACCAATAGTTCACTGTATTCAAAAGAAAGCGAAAAATTTCTGTGCTATGATTAACATAGTGTACTATAATTAATATAGTGTACTATATCCAAAAGAAAGCGCAAGTTTCTGCACTATAATTAACATAATGTACTACAATTAATATAGCGTAAACTATATCCAAAAAAAGGCGCAAAATTTCTCGCCTCAAATTAACGAAACCATATCTCCGACCAGTAGTGTACCATATCCAAAAGAAGGCACAAAATTTCTCCTCCTCCTTAAATTTACAAAAAAAAAGAAAGAACATTTTAAAAGAAACCTCGCGAAAAAAAAGCGACAAGAAACGAGTAAATATCTCGGGGTAGTAGTTCCCTGTTTCCTCCAACCTCGACGCCGATAGAGGAGTAACTCGTATCAATTAGAAACGACGGGCATATAGAACTTGTGCTTGGGTGTGTCTCTGGTGTGCTTGAAAGGGGCTTGTTTCGCCTCGATGAGCGCCGCGGGACACGGTCCCCTGTGCCTGGGCGCGTACTCCTTCTTGTACATGCTCGAGGTGACGGTGCTGCCGTCGCCTAAGCTGATGTGCGACACGTTCGCCTGCCTCTGAACTCTCTCCACCCTCTGGCTCGCGAAGTTGCCATAGTTCCTCGCCTCGCTGTGCGAGTAGAACTTGCCGCCGACCGTCAGATTGTCGTGCCTGACGATTCTCTGGGGTCGTTCGTAGGTCGACGACGCCCAAGGGTTAGGGTTCCCCTCTTTGGCGCTGCGGTGCAGAGACGTGAGGCTGCGACGGTCGCTGCTCTGACTCGAGTTGCTGATGTACTGGCCGCTCTCCGCCAGATTCGAGATGCTCTTCTTCTGATCGGCAGCCGTCGATGAAATCGTGTGCAGCGCCTCGGTGGACGAGGCGGTTCTTCGTCTGTGGAGGACCGAGTTGGTAACGTCCGCCGACGACGACGAGATCACGTTCTTCCTGTGGTGGCTGGTTTTCGTCGAGGTGGCGGCGTCCACGTGCAATCCCTCCGTCGACTGTCCGCCGATCGCTTGCCTGAACTCGGCGCTGCTCGTCTGGCTGGAATTGTAGCGAGCCTGGCTGGAGACGGTGCGCTCCTCGTGGTGATGCTGCTTGTGTCTCTGCGTGGCGCTCTGCCGAGAATCGATGTGCTGAGTGTTCACGTAGTCCCTTCTGCTCGTAGTTTCCTGCTGGTGTTTCTCGACCTGTCGCGTTTGAGCGACGCTCTGCGATCTCGACTGCCTCTCGCTCGCTACGTGCTGCTGATTCAAAGTGGTCAGCGACTTTCCAGTGTCTGGCTGGTGATCCAGTGTCGCGCGTTGCACGTTCTGACCCGACGAGATCCTCTCCCCGGTCGTTTTCCTCGTCGTCCCGTTCTCCAACGTCCTTCTAGCCTCCGTCTCCATGCTGCTCATCTTGGCGGCCACCTCCTTGGCAGTGCGTTTGGTGAACGTGTTGTAGTTCCTCTGTGTAGTCGTGGACACGGTGGAAACGTCGTCGCCCAACGTGATCGAGGACTCCATGTGACGTCGGCGACTCACGGCTCTGCCAGTCGGAGAGTCTTCCTTCCTCGTCGGCGTGAACGTGTCCCTGGACGTCGTCTTCGTTTCCATGACGTCGGTGCTCACCCTCAGGTTGTCCTCGTGGCGCTTGATCTCCGCCCGTTCACCGCGCACCACCGTGTACGTGGATCTCTGCGAGGTGGCGTCCTGAAACTCGCCGCTCATCCTCAGATTGTCCTCCCGGCGGACCACCTCCGCTCGTTCGCCTCTCTTCGGCGCGAAATCGTCGCGCGGTCTTCCAACGAACTCGCCCTCCGGTCTCAGATTGTCCACGTGGCGAATCGGCGATCTACGCTCCACCGGGCCGACCAGCTTCTCCGGTGTTCTACGCTCGAACTCGCCCTCCGGCTTCAGGTTGTCGGGGTGTTTGATGGGCGAGCGTCTCTCGCCCGGTGCCAGAGGCGACTTCCACGGTTTCTCGAACTCGCCCTCGGGACGAAGATTGTCGGGATGCTTCTTCGCAGTGGCGCGTTCGCCAACCACGCGCACGTAGTAGTCGTCCTTTCGGCGCACGTCGACAAACTCCCCTTCGATCCTCAGATTGTCCTCGTGCCTGCGAACGCTCGCCCTCTCCACTTTCGTCGTCTTCTTGTAATCGTCTCTCGACCTCTCAACGTTCATCTCGCCCTCCATTCGCAGGTGATCCTCGTGTCGACGCACCTCCGCTCGCTCGCCGTTCACGTGCCTGTAATCGTCCTTGGAGGACGGACTCACCTCCATCTCACCCTCTGGCTTCAGATTATCCTGCGGCTTCCTCACCGGCGCTCGCTCGCCCCTCTTCGCCGTGAAATCGTCCTTTGGCGCCACGTGCATGTCTCCCTCGAGGTGCAGGTTGTCCTCGTGGCGAATCGGAGCGCGCCTCTCAGCCGGCCCGACCTTCTCAGGCGTTCGCTTGGCGAACTCGCCCTCGGGCTGCAAGTTGTCCTTCGGCTTCCTCACGTCGGCTCGTTCGCCTCTAGTCGGCGCGTCTTGCCTCGGTCTTCCGGCGAATTCTCCCTCGGGGTGCAGGTTGTCGGGATGCTTGATCGGCGTTCGTCTCTCCGCGGGTCCGACGGGCGACTTCTCCGGCCTCTCGAAGTCACCTTCCTGTTTCAGGTTGTCTCTCGGCTTCTTAACCGGCGCTCTCTCGCCCTTGGCCGGCGCGGCAAGTTTCGGACGCTGAGCGAACTGTCCCTCGGGCTTCAGGTTGTCCGGATGTCTGATCGGTGCTCTTCTCTCCGCCGGGCCAACAGGGCACGTCTCCGGTCTTTCGAACTCTCCCTCCGGTCTCAGATTGTCCTCGTGCCTGACAATCTCGCTGCGCTCGCCGCGCGTCGCGCTGTAGTCGTCTCGTCTCCGAACGTCGACCAGCTCGCCCTCCACCCGCAGATTGTCCTCTCGTCGAACCACGTCCGCCCGTTCGATCTTGACGATCGTCTTGTAATCGTCTCTCGAACGACGCACGTCCATGTCGCCCTCCAGCCTCAGGTTGTCCCTGTGCACGACTATCTCCGTTCTCTCGCCCCTCGTCGGCTTGTAATCGTCCTTTGGCCTTCCAACGAACTCGCCTTCCGGCTTCAAATTGTCTGGATGCCTGATGGGAGTCCTCCTCTCGGCAGGCTTCACCGGAGACCTCTCCGGCTTGGTGAACTCACCCTCCGGGTACAAATTGTCCCGCGGTTTCTTAACGTCAGCTCGTTCACCGCGTTTCGGCGCTTCCTCCTTCGGTCTCCCGACAAAGTCGCCCTCAGGCTTCAAGTTGTCCGGATGTTTGATCGGCGTTCTCTTCTCGGCGGGGCCCACAGGTTTCTTCTCCGGCCTCTCGAACGTGCCCTCTTGCTTCAGATTGTCCTTCGGCTTCTTCACGTCGGCTCTCTCGCCCCTGGTCGGCGCCTGTTCTTTCGGACGGCCGACAAACTCGCCCTCGGGCTTCAGATTGTCGTCGTGCTTTATCGGCGAGCGTCTCTCGGCCGGGCCGACGGGTCTCTTCTCCGGCCTCTCGAACTCACCCTCGGGTCTCAGGTTGTCCTCTGGCCTCCTCATCTCGGGCCTCTCCGCCTTTTTCGGCGAGTAGTCGTCCCTCGGCCGCGCCACGAACGAACCCTCCGGCCTCAAGTTGTCCGGATGTTTCACCACGTCCACCCGCTCACCCCTCACCACCTTGAAGTCGTCACTCGTTCGGACATCGGTGAACTCGCCCTCCACGCGCAGGTTGTCCTGGTACCTCGTTACCTCCGCCCTTTCGCGGATCAGAAATTCCGCGTACTCGTCCCTCGATCTGTACGTCTCCATGCTCCCTTCCATTCGCAGATTGTCGCCGCGTTTCACCACGTCCGCCCGTTCGCCGCGGACAGCGACGAAATCGTCCTTGGGACGGCCCTCGAACGATCCCTCCGGCTTCAGATTGTCCTCGGGCCTCCTCACGTCCGCGCGTTCGCCCCTCGTCGGCTTGTAATCGTCCTTTGGCCTTCCAACGAACTCGCCTTCCGGCTTCAAGTTGTCTGGATGCTTGATGGGAGTCCTCCTCTCGGCAGGCGTCACCGGAGACCTCTCCGGCTTGGTGAACTCACCCTCCGGGTACAAATTGTCCCGCGGTTTCTTAACGTCAGCTCGTTCACCGCGTTTCGGCGCTTCCTCCTTCGGCCTCCCGACAAAGTCGCCCTCAGGCTTCAAGTTGTCCGGATGTTTGATCGGCGTTCTCTTCTCGGCGGGGCCCACAGGTTTCTTCTCCGGCCTCTCGAACGTGCCCTCTTGCTTCAGATTGTCCTTCGGCTTCTTCACGTCGGCTCTCTCGCCTCTGCTCGGCGCCTCCTCCCTCGGCCTTCCGACGAACTCTCCCTCGGGTCTCAAGTTGTCCAACGGCCTCTTCGCGACCGGTCTCTCGGCAGGCCTGAACTCCTCGGGCTGCGGCCGCTCGAAGTCACCCTCCGTGCGTAGATTATCCGCGTGTTTGATCGGCGTTCTCTTCTCGGCGGGGCCCGCTGGTCTCTTCTCCGGAACCTCGAACTCTCCCTCCAGGTACAGATTGTCTCTCGGCCTGCTCACGTCCGCTCTCTCGCCCTTTCGCGGCGCATCCTCCTTCGGCCGCACGAAGAAGTCACCCTCCGGCTTCAGATTGTCGACAGGTTTCTTCACGACCGGCCTTTCGGCTGGCTTGAACTCGTCGGGTATCGGTCTCTCGAATTCTCCCTCTGGCTTCAAGTTGTCCGCGTGTCTGATCGGGCTCCTCCTCTCGCCGGGGCCGACTGGTACTTTCTCCGGTCTCTCGAACTCCCCTTCCGGTTGCAGATTGTCCTTCGGTCTCTTCAATTCCGGCCTCTCTGCCTTCTTCGGAGAGTAATCGTCCTTCGGTCGACCTTCGAACGGACCTTCCGGCCGCAGGTTATCCGGATGCCTCACCACCTCCACCCTCTCGCCCCTCACCACTTTGAAATCGTCCCTCGTTCGAGCGTCGACGAACACGCCCTCCATCCGCAAATTGTCCTGGTACCTCTGTGTCACGTCTGTTCTCTCGCGAATCAGGAACTCGGTGTATTCGTCGCGCGACCTGTATGTCTCGATCTCGCCTTCCATTCGAAGGTTGTCGGCGCGTCTGACGACGTCCGCCCGCTCGCCGCGAACGAACGGCTGGTAGTCGTCCTTTGGACGACCTTCGAACGGCCCTTCCGGTCTGAGATTGTCCTCGGGCCTCTTGACGACAGCTCTGTCACCTTTGCCAGGCGTGAAATCGTCCTTGGGCCTGATCACCAGCTCACCCTCGGATTTGAGGTTATCCGGGTGTTTGATCGGCGTACGCCTCTCTGCCGGGCCAACCGCCGCCTTCTCCGGTACGTTGAATTCACCCTCTGGATACAGATTGTCCTGCGGCCTTCGAACCTCGGGACGTTCGGCGATCTTTGGTGAGAAATCGTCCTTTGGACGTCCCTCGAACGGTCCCTCTGGTCTCAGATTGTCTTCAGGCCTCTTCACATCCGCTCTTTCTCCTTTGGTCGGTTTATAATCGTCTTTAGGACGACCTTCGAACGGTCCTTCCGGTCTCAAATTATCCTGAGGCTTCTTTACTTCTGGTCTTTCCGCTGTTTTCGGTAAGAAATCGTCCTTTGGACGTCCCTCGAACGGTCCCTCTGGTCTCAGATTGTCTTCAGGCCTCTTCACATCCGCTCTTTCTCCTTTGGTCGGTTTATAATCGTCTTTAGGACGACCTTGGAACGGTCCTTCCGGTCTCAAATTATCCTGAGGCTTCTTTACTTCTGGTCTTTCCGCTGTTTTCGGTAAGAAATCGTCCTTTGGACGTCCCTCGAACGGTCCCTCTGGTCTCAGATTGTCTTCAGGCTTCTTCACATCCGCTCTTTCTCCTTTGGTCGGTTTATAATCGTCTTTAGGACGACCTTCGAACGGTCCTTCCGGTCTCAAATTATCCTGAGGCTTCTTTACTTCTGGTCTTTCCGCTGTTTTCGGTAAGAAATCGTCCTTTGGACGTCCCTCGAACGGTCCCTCTGGTCTCAGATTGTCTTCAGGCCTCTTCACATCCGCTCTTTCTCCTATGGTCGGTTTATAATCGTCCTTGGGTCGTCCTTCGAAGGGTCCCTCCGGTCTCAAATTATCCTGAGGCTTCCTCACTTCTGGTTTTTCCGCTGTTTTCAGCGTAAAATCGTCCTTCGGCCTACCCTCGAACGGTCCTTCGGGACGGAGGTTGTCGTCGTGTTTGATGGGCGTTCTTCGTTCGGCTGGCATGAACGGAGCACGTTCCCTGTCTGGAAATTCGCCCTCTGGGAACAGATTGTCCGGGTGTCGCACGATCGGTGCTCGTTCGCCGGGTCCGTACGGCACGTGTCTCGGCCTATCGAATTCTCCTTCGGGGTACAAGTTATCCGGATGTCTGATCGGTGTACGTTTCTCACCGGGCGTGTATTCTTCCCTGGGACGATCCTCGAATTGTCCTTCGGGTCGAAGGTTGTCTTGCGGTCGTTTCGCCTCGGGTCGTTCAGCTGTTTTCGGTGTGAAATCGTCCTTTGGACGACCCTCGAATGGGCCCTCCGGTCTCAGATTGTCCTGAGGCTTCCTCACTTCCGGCCTCTCCGCCGTTTTCGGCATAAAGTCGTCTTTAGGTCGACCCTCGAATGGTCCTTCGGGTCTCAGATTGTCCTCGGGACGTTTCACATCGGCCCTTTCTCCTTTCGTTGGCTTATAGTCGTCCTTGGGCCTTGCCTCGAATGGTCCCTCTGGTCTCAAATTGTCTTCAGGCCTCTTAACATCGGCTCTGTCACCTCTGGTTGGTTTATAATCGTCCTTGGGTCGTCCTTCGAAGGGCCCTTCCGGTCTCAGATTATCCTGAGGCTTCTTTACTTCTGGTTTTTCCGCTGTTTTCGGTAAGAAATCGTCCTTTGGACGTCCTTCGAACGGTCCCTCTGGTCTCAGATTGTCTTCAGGCCTCTTCACATCCGCTCTTTCTCCTATGGTCGGTTTATAATCGTCCTTGGGTCGTCCTTCGAAGGGCCCTTCCGGTCTCAAATTATCTTGAGGCTTCCTCACTTCTGGCCTTTCCGCTGTTTTCGGTAAGAAATCGTCCTTTGGACGTCCTTCGAACGGTCCCTCTGGTCTCAGATTGTCTTCAGGCCTCTTGACATCAGCTCTGTCACCTCTGGTTGGTTTATAATCGTCCTTGGGTCGTCCTTCAAAGGGTCCCTCCGGTCTCAGATTATCCTGAGGCTTCCTTACTTCTGGTCTTTCCGCTGTTTTCGGTAAGAAATCGTCCTTTGGACGTCCTTCGAACGGTCCCTCTGGTCTCAGATTGTCTTCAGGCCTCTTGACATCAGCTCTGTCACCTCTGGTTGGTTTATAATCGTCCTTGGGTCGTCCTTCAAAGGGTCCCTCCGGTCTCAGATTATCCTGAGGCTTCCTTACTTCTGGTCTTTCCGCTGTTTTCGGTAAGAAATCGTCCTTTGGACGTCCTTCGAACGGTCCCTCTGGTCTCAGATTGTCTTCAGGCCTCTTGACATCAGCTCTGTCACCTCTGGTTGGTTTATAATCGTCCTTGGGTCGTCCTTCAAAGGGTCCCTCCGGTCTCAGATTATCCTGAGGCTTCCTTACTTCTGGTCTTTCCGCTGTTTTCGGTAAGAAATCGTCCTTTGGACGTCCTTCGAACGGTCCCTCTGGTCTCAGATTGTCTTCAGGCCTCTTGACATCAGCTCTGTCACCTCTGGTTGGTTTATAATCGTCCTTGGGTCGTCCTTCAAAGGGTCCCTCCGGTCTCAGATTATCCTGAGGCTTCCTTACTTCTGGTCTTTCCGCTGTTTTCGGTAAGAAATCGTCCTTTGGACGTCCTTCGAACGGTCCCTCTGGTCTCAGATTGTCCTCAGGTCTCTTCACATCGGCTCTTTCTCCTCTGGTTGGTGTGTAATCGTCTTTAGGACGACCTTCGAACGGTCCTTCCGGTCTCAGATTATCCTGAGGCCTCTTCACGTCGGCCCTCTCGCCTCTGGTCGGTTTGTAATCGTCCTTCGGTCTCGCCTCGAACGGCCCCTCCGGCCGTAAATTGTCCTTGGGTTTCTGTGGCTCCGGTCTCCTGGTGATCGCCGGCACCACGTAGTCGTCCTTGGTGCGAGGCACTCCTTCGAACGGCCCCTCCGGCCTCAAATTGTCGCCACGTCTGATCACGGCGGTGCTTCTGTAATCAGTCTGATCGAAGCTACGGTACTGTTCCTGGCTCGTCGTCGTGCTTTCCACGATGTCGGTCTTGCTGTAGAAGCGGTCGTCCTCGTCGTCGGTGTAGGTGATTCGTCGCCGAGGCTCCCTCTCGACGATGTCGTACGTGTGAAAGTCCTCCTTGAGGTGAGAGGCACCCTGAAGAATATTTCGTACTCGATCAGCGATCGTAGGTAGTGATAAGGGTAACTAGGACGATGGATAAACGCTTTTGGAACACGAGCTCGATACACAGTCGCTCGTTTCGGGAAACTGTCGACACTTGGACCGTTGTAATTTCGTAAAAACGACAAACCTCGGTTTTTGTTTCGAAGCTTTGGATTTTCATTTCTAGTTGTATCTAAATCACATATTTGAAGACGTGTCAGAGCGTATAAAAATAGGGAAAAACTTTTTATTATGGATATGAAAAGTTGTAGTTGGAAGCTAGCTAACTTACGATTTCTTCTCTAATTTATTGAACTTTGAACGATCGGTTCGGACGAAGAAAATTGAAAAATTCGATAAATTCGGGATTCGTTACAAAAGGAAGATTCTTAATTTTCAAATACACGCTAGATTCGGTCCTGAGAAGAATTGTTCGATATGCATATTATTACAATTTATAATATTTTCGAGTAGAACGAACTCTTACTTCTCCAGTTGCTGATGTGAAAACATTTTCAGGATAAAACAAACGATTCTCTTCGAAAGTAGAGGCGTCAACGTTTAAAATAAGCCCAGATTCATCCTTGCACCATTTTTTTTTTTTTTCACAACAGCGTAAATATCAACAATTTTTCAAACATTGAAAATTTCACGTGACACCTTTGCAGAGGATTATTATTATTATTACTATTAAAGTCTCCATAAATTCTGCCATCTCACCGTGAATTCACCCTCTCCCACCGTGAGGTTGTCCGTACGTTTGATGATCTCGGCGCGTTGAACGGTCCGATGATCGACGTACTCGGTTCTGGTGGTGGTCGCGTCGATGAACTCGCCCTCGATCTTCGTGTAGGTGTTGCGGCGCACCGGGCTTGGCCGTTCGCCGGAAACGCCGGTGAACACCAGCTCCGTGGTGGTCGTGGCTGCACGTGACAAATGAAAATCCACGAGTCGAACGAGAGAAAAAAAAAAAAAAAAGAAGTTGGAGAAACTTTCGTGAAAAATCATCGACGCTCGTCAGTCGGAATTTTCTGCGTCGATGAATGAAAAAACTCACTGTCAAAGTCCCCCTCCGGTCTGAGATTATCCTGCGGCCTTCGAACGGGAGCTCGATCCCCATATTTCGGCGCTTCCTCCCTGGGTCTTCCGGTAAACTCGCCCTCCGGTTTCAGGTTGTCCTGCGGTTTCCTCGCCGGCGCCCTCTCGCCCCTCGTCGCCGCGTAGTCTGTGCGCCTCTCGCCGATGAACTCGCCTTCCAACCGAAGGTGGTCCTCATGATGGTACACCGTCTGCCTGTCGACGCGTTTCTCGTCGAACTCCTCGCGATACGAGGTCACCGCGTGCACCGGCTCGTCCCGTGGGATCTCGAGGTGATCTTGCGGCAGATTGTGGGGACAACGATGTCGTCTGGACGACAAGAGAACGATCAATCAGTCCGACTAGTTGCATATCGATAAATCTGGAAAACTGTCTCTGTGTGTGTGTGTGTGTGTGTGTGTGTGTGTGTGTGTGTGTGTGTGTGTGTGTGTGTGTGTGTGTGTGTGTGTGTGTGTGTGTGTGTGTGTGTGTGTGTGTGTGTGTGTGTGTGATCGAAGAAGAAAATTGGTATTCGAAATTTCATTGAAACGTTTCGACCGATCGAAAGTACTAGACACTCGGTGACAATAGAAGAAATTGATCGTGTTTAATTGACATGTCAAAGTTAAGACTCTCGGGCTAATGTATACGAGCAATCTCACGTCAGTGGGAGGGAGTCCTAATTGAACATCGAGCCTGATTTCACCGTGGCTCGCGAATATTCATGCACGTCAGCCGCGGTAGATTACCGGCGTTGGCCCATTGATAAACTGACTGGCGGGTATTACAGCCGCGGACGTCACCGTAGTCACGCACGTGATCATTGTCGTACCGGCACGAGTTGCATGTTCCTCGTCCACGATCGCTTCGTTAGATTCGATGCACATCGTACGTCGGGCTTAAGTAATTGAAATACCCTTCGAATTGGTACAAGGTTCCTGTTCATGTCATATTCGTTCGTCCGTCACCGATCGTCTTTGTGCCACTCGTTGTCATTCGGAGACTTGTACTTACACAGGGTGGTCCATTCGAGCGAGGCCATTTTAATCTTTTCGAATTGCGATGATGCAAAAAGTTCTTTTTTTTTTTCAAAGGCTTTACGAGGTCTTTGATGCGTTTTTTTCGTATGACCATATTTTTTTTTAGATTATTTTATGTATTATTTTTTTATTTTATATTATTTTTGTATATTATTTTATTATATTATTCTATATATTTTTCATATTATTTTATATTATTTTTGTATATTATTTCATTATATTATTTTATATATTTTTCATATTATTTTATATTATTTTATTATATTATTTTATATATTTTCCTACATTATTTTATTGTATTATTTTATATATTTTTGTGCATTATTTTATTATATTATTTTATATATTTTTTTTATATGCAAAGGAATGCTTCTTGTATTAGTATCTTCTTGGCTCTTGAATTTTTACGTTATTATATTTGTGTTATTAGAAATCATCGAAAGCAAGTGTTACATTCTATTTAAATACACGGCAGAGATTTTTACACTACGTAACTCATTGTTAAAGACCATTAAAAATGTTGCTCATGCGTCAATATCATTTTGACTCTCAAATTTTTATATTGCTCGTATTATGTTATTTTATAACTCTACATTATCTTAATATCATCTAATGGTATATTATTTATATTATTTTATAAAGTTACTGAAAATTTTTACAGTGCACGTTACTTTTGTACACAGTGAACTATAAAAATACTATAAAAATACTATAGAAATACTATAAAAATACTATAAAAATACTATACATTTTAAGAAACCGTGCCAGTATATTTTTCTCATTCGCTATGGAAACACCAACCTTGATAGACTATTTTGCAATCTGTCTCGTTTGCGACACACGTGTTTATTAGTCTATATTCGATACCGAGGAATTAATCGCATTCCGCTCGTACTAATGACGGATTGCAGTAAGAAGCGATCGGCTTGGTTCAACGTCCACAGTTTGATTTCCTAACCGCGCGAGACATTCACGAGGCACGATCACGTCGCGATATTTTTGTTCGCAAAATTTGCAGTTTACCATTTCGAAATATTTGCAACAGCGTTCGAGATAATCAAGATGTCAAACGCCCGGTGTTTAAATGCATTAAAAACGATCGAATCAAACTTCACACCTCCAATTTCGACCACCTAACGGAACAAAATAATCCGATCTGGTATTTATCGGTTTCGGGGCACGTTAATTGGTAATTAACGAGCCAAGGAAACATTGATATCGCTCGACGTTCGTACAACGATACGGCAATCTCCATGTCAATTAAAGCCCAGTGTAGCTTGTCAAAATGCCAACGCACGTTCCCACCCCTCGCCCCCTCTGGCGTGCGTTTAATATTGATGACAGAATGGCAGGGTGCGTAACACAATCAACCACTAAAAATGTATAGCCTCGAAACAACGACGGACATATACCGATGATACGCTTCAATCGTTTGCGGGCCAATCCCGTTTCACGCTTCCATTCTCGAATTTTTTCCCGATTGCGAGCAAGCAATCAGTTGTACAAGATAAGTTTTCGATACTCTCGTAACTTCGAAAGTTAGAGTGATAATAGTCGATCGTCGCGCGAACATGACATTTCGTTTCGACGAACGAAAGACACGAGAACGTCGTTAAAAGGGAATACGGAAAGTAGGTGCCCGACGTCGAACAGTTTAATTAAAATTGAAAACATTTGATCATGTGCGTTAAAGTAGGTACACACATCCGTTGCAAAGACTTTATCCATTTAGTTTCGCGGCAGGCCATTTGGAAATTGGAAACCTGTCAAAGAGAAATTTCGCAAGCACTCGGGGCACTGGCGCGACTCCGGTGCATTCGAATGCATCAGCTCCACAAAAGGTAAAAGAGAGAGAGAGAGAGAGAGAGAGAGAGAGAGAAAACAGAAAAAAAATGGGGAAAAACGCGCTGCAGCCGCACGCACGCCAAATTTCGATGCAGAACGATCGTTTTTACTCGAGGCACCGTCGTGCCTTTAAACCCTCGTTCGAGTTAATCCAGTTACTTGAACTCAATCGTCTTGTAACAAACGGCTTGATCTCGAGAGTGGAAACTCGAAAAGGTATATTTCGAAGTCGCTTTGCCAGCACGGTGTGACTCTGCATTTTAGTTTCAATTACAATTGAATTCGAGTATATCGAACGAAGTGCGCAGCTTTCGACTCGATTCCCGTGCAACTTCTAAATGAATATTCGGATGCTGGATATTTAAGCTGACTTTGTAAGGGAAGAAGAAGCTTTTGTGACAATTTATAATATCTTCCAGAAGAAAGAATATCTTTACTTTCCTATTTATTATGTGATATATAAAATATACAGGGTGTTTCGTAACTTGTGGGACCCACTTGTACGTCTAATAATGAAAAAAAGTCAAATAAATATATGTCTTATCTGTCTTCGTTTATGAGATGTAATGAATTTTCTGTTTTTAATTACTTTGCACCTCCTGCACGCGTCTTGTCATTCATCTGGTTACTCTCTCTATCGTTCCTGGTGTTTCTCGAATTTGTCGGAAGGCTTGCTCTATTCTATTTCGTGGTATTTCAGCGTTTTCAATCGACGTTGCGTATACAATAGATTTTAAATGTCCCCACAAATGAAAATCTAATGGATTGAAATCCGGAGAACGAGCAGGCCATGCAAATAGGACCTCCACGACCAATCCATTTATTTGCAAAGCGTTGATTTAAAAATTGCCTAGCCACTCGGCTAAAACACGGCGGAGCTCCATCATGCATAAACCGCATACGAAGTCTAATATCGACTGGAACTTCCTCTAATATTTCGTGCAAACGCGTGCTCAAAAAATCAACGTACTTTGTGCCTGTTAGTTTCCCATCGAGAGAAAAAGGTCCAATTAAAAATTTATCAATTATTCCTGCCCATACGTTTAAACCAAACTGGCGTTGATGTCTCGAATGCACAATAACATGTGGGTTCACTTCATCCCAATTATGATTATTATGAAAATTGAATATACCGTCCCAGGTAAGACTAGCTTACTAGAGTTTGCTCTGTTTATAAAATTCATTGTATCTCATAAACGAAAACAGACAGGGCATACACTTATATGACATTTTTTTCATTATTTTGAGGCGTACAATCAGCTTTCGAAGTGGGTCACACAAGTTATGAAACACCCTGTATATCTTGAAGAAACGTTTCAATGTCTTAAAAGAAGACATCTACAGTATCTTGAAAGAAAATGAACTGTGTTATACCGTGTCATACTGTAGTATAATATGTGTATTTTTCACGTTTTAGAACGATTTTAATACGATTACGTTATATTGCCATTTCAATTGTACGATTTATTATACGTGAGGGTCCCTTTTCGCAAAATTATAACAGCTTCAACACTTAGTGTCCGAGTGTATTAATGGGATTCATCGCTGCATATGAAAGAACCGACGCGAGTGGAATATTTTCGCCAGGGCTCGATATAACCGGCTCCCGATTAATCCTGCCAACACCTCGGAGAATAATGCGCGCCGAATAATTATCGAGGCTTTCTGTTTTAATCGGTTCGAACGCGTACGTACACGTTAACCATCGCCTAAGTCCGCATAAAATTGAATACAGATTGAAATGGACCGCCGGTAATCGCGGCTCGCGTTTGCTAATTTCATTGATTGCGAAATTAAATCGAAATCGAACGTCCGGATTTTAGATTCTGTACCTATAAATAAATAAACCTTGTACATGTTATTAACGCTGGGAAAATATTCGTAGATTCACCACTCGGTGAATCTTTCAAGCGTGAAATTTTCAAAAAATCGATTTTTTTGTTTTGTTTTAAATAGTGGTTTGAAGTGTTGGAAATAAGGATACAAAAGGTCCAAGCCTTTAAAATAATAAATCCGCGGACACGGAATAATTGAATTTGCATCACTGTTTACAACTTTCAGCAGTATTATAAAGTGTAAATCGTGCGATTCGAATGTTACTTTTGGCGAATCCAGTGTCAGGGGACTTGGATTCAATTTAGTTGTGAATTGCAAGAACTGCGAGCCGCGATATCTAAGTAAAAAAAGTAAGTAAAGGATACGTGTGAGAAATGACGTTCTGAGACTTTAGACGCGTTTCTCTCGAAACTAGGTTTTTAGAAACGGTGTGCAAGATATCTCGGAATCAAACCAACCGATTACCGTGAAACTCGGTGCGTATCTTTGGTGTAACATTTACTAGCGATTGACGATCGAACATTTTTTAATTTTTAACAATTTCGAAAAATATAAACAAAAAGACGTAGAAATTTTTTGCATAAATTCGACACATTGAAAACAAATAGCTGCTGTCTTCATAATTTTCATAAAAATGAAAATGTTGGGTCGTCAATCCCTCGAGAATATTGTTTACTTTTTGAACTTTCTTTGCCTTTTTGTTGCAGCTAATCCTGTTTGGCTCGAATCATGCACACCTGATAAGCCATGTAAAAAAAAGTCATGTAAAAGGACGCCGTTAAAAAGCTAAATAAGAGCCCTCTTTTTTTCTCTTTTAACGCTGCATTTTACAGTTTATAATGTGTTAAAATAAACCACAATAGCTCGTGTCAATCAAATAGGTACTTCTTTTTTACTAGCCCTCCAAAGTATACGTAATGTTTAAGGTCCGTCACACTGTCCTGCCTCCTTAAAAATGATCACGACGATCGTAAAAATATGCGAATGAAACGCTCGTGCTCTTCCTCGTAACTTTTCTCTGCTCATTGTACCCCATTTTCTCCAAGTTTTGCAGTTTATTCGTCGAAGTTAGGTAAAATAATCATAATCTATGTATATATATATAATTATATATAAAATAAAAATTATATGTAAAAATTCTATTATAATTAAGAATCTTAAATAACAGTAACTTTTAATAAATATAATTAAAAAATAATAATAATAGTAATAATAATAAATTCTTTAACCATATATAATAAATTATATATATATATATTAAATTTTAATTTACGAAATCAATGTTTTATTAAACTATATAACTTCAAAAAAAATTTTTTTTTAATTATCTATAATTCCCAAAATTATTTTTTTTTTAAACTAATAATTCTTTGAAACAATGAAAATTTATTTGTATATATTTTATCATGTCAATAAATTCATTTTTGATTTTAATTTTTATATTAAATTTATTACTATTTAAAATTTCTTTTAATCCATTAAATCAATTAATTTATTTTTATACCAATTAATATTTATTTTATAAAACCATCATATCATTATTATTTTTATACATAATTTCAATTATTATAATTGGAGGAGTAATAATTTTATTTTCTCATTTTATTTGTTTAATTAATTTACAAAAAATTATAAAAAACAAATTTAAATATCATTATTTTATTATATATATATATATATATATTTATCTGTTTAATCATATATCATTTTTTAAAATTAAAGTTTTTATTTACAACATGTACTCGATGAATCTTACCTAATCGAACGATCGAAGATGTAACTTTGTTTCGGACAGCAAACGCAAATTTTAACCAAAACTGTTCCGTGTCAGACTGTTAATTATCACGTTATATCGTAATCAATACCGTGGCATTTGCAGAAAATCACGCTGGCGCTCGAAGAATCAGAATCACAGTGAACGAACTTTTTTCCACGTACTATCGTTCACGATTCGGTGTTCGATTCTGGATCAAACGTTTCAATTTGTATTATATTTATCGGCCGCAATTTACCGCATCGATCCTGTTTACATTTCACGGTGTGCAAATATCACGCGGCGGATCGAACTTTGGCGAAAGATTTAGAGATTACTTCTCAGGCAGACGAGAGGATTTTTCCACGTTTTTATTCATTCCTAAATTCGTTCGCCACTCGCGACGATCTCCACAAACTCTGAAACATCTTCGAATGAGATCGAAAGGCTGTTCTAAAGCATCTTTCTCGCCATTTACCAATTCGTTCGACGAACGACAAACGGAGATCTATTCTAGAGGCCATGTTCTTTTACCATTTCACCTCGAACAAGATCCAATTGACAAACGATGACCGAAATAAATAAACAGAAGCACACTCTTCTCTTTCACTGATTTACATATCGCCGATTGTTCAGTACATCCAGAGAGAATCGTTCGATCGGGGCAACAGACTTGACCCAATTGGCACGCTCTCCACCTGCGTGACTCTCCCGATCGTCCTTGGCTCGATTCAAGCTCGGCTCGATCGCGAGTGATCGCTCTCGACGCCTCATTGTCACCCGGTTTTCCGTCGCTCGCCTTCCACGGTATTCCACTTGGCAGGAAAAACGAAATGGAACCTAAATGCCTTGTCGATTCGCGTATCCTTCGATTTCTGATCGAATCGAAGGATGGTTATCCTTCGACGAGTCGGCGTATGATATTTCGAACGGCTGGATCACCTTGCCGCGGCGACGATGCTGTTACGAATATGGAAGAAGACGAAACAGCCGGTCGCGATTGGCTGGCGACAAGCTCCCGTAAAAGGGCTTGTCTGCTGTCCTACTTTTCAACGACTGGTTCCCTTCATATGCATACCAGCTCATCCATGGTTACCATATCCAGTAACACCGTGCTGGCAGACGTCAAACTCGGATGGACACACGTTCGATTCGAACTTGTTGGCGGATCGCGCGAGTCCAACTCTCCCCCGTGTGCCGATTCTTCTTTCACTTCAGGCCCCCACTTTCAATCGACCGGCTCTCCCAATGGAGAGAAGCGTAGATTGGTCACTGCGCGTGTTTAGTTTTGATTGTTCAACCTTTGTCAATTTACGGAGAAATAGTCTTTTCACGCGCGTCTTCGCCATTCATAATTCATTCGGTTCTCTATAATTTGGGCCGGTAATTAATTATTACATTACTTGTTTTGTGAAAAAAAAGTCAACACAGAGAGGTGCTTTTAATATTAATTATAGGGGAGCGACGGTAGGGCTCGAAAGAATAAGAAACGATAGAATATCGTCAAGTAGAGGTTTGAGTCTTTGCTAAAGAGAAACGTGGATTGGCCACAGTGTTCAGTTTAACATTTTAATTTTACCAATTTGCGGAGAAATATTTTTCTACAATTTCTTTTCACGTTGTGTGATCCAGCTTTCCATAATTTGGAACCTCAATATAATTGTTACATTACTTTGTCGTGTTTTGTTACAAAAATATCAATATGGAGGTGCTTTTGATTTTAGTTGTAGACAAAGAGCGATGATAGGACTCGAGAAGCAATTGAAAAAAAAAGAAACGACAGAATAGAGTATCGTCAAATAGAGGTTTGAGTCTTTGCTAAAGAGAAACGTGGATTGGCCACAGTGTTTAGTTTAACATTTTAACTTTACCAATTTGCGGAGAAATATTTTTCTACAATTTCTTTTCACGTTGTGTGATCCAGCTTTCCATAATTTGGAACCTCAATATAATTGTTACATTACTTTGTCGTGTTTTGTTACAAAAATATCAATATGGAGGTGCTTTTGATTTTAGTTGTAGAAAAAGAGCGATGATAGAACTCGAGAAGCAATTGAAAAAAAAAGAAACGACAGAATAGAGTATCGTCAAATAGAGGTTTGAGTCTTTGCTAAAGAGAAACGTGGATTGGCCACAGTGTTTAGTTTAACATTTTAACTTTACCAATTTGCGGAGAAATACTTTTCGCGTGATTCAGCTTTCCATAATTTACGACCGAACCTCGATATAATTGTTACATTACTTTGTCGTATTTTGTTACAAAAATATCAATATGGAGGTGCTTTTAATTTTAGTTGTAAAAAACGAGCGAGAAACACTTGAGAGAGAAAGAAACAGATTAAACTATCGTCGTTAAACAGAGGTTCGAATCTTCTTCAAATTCGTCAAGACACTCGAGCTCGAGGAATATGAAATCACTCGACTACTACGCTATGTTAATAACTTTTTCGCCACGCACGTCGGGAATTTTTTTTTCTCAAGTTGCAACACTCTCTCAGTTTTAGGTATATTTAAACGTAACCCAGGCAAAACGAATGATGAGTTTATTACCTCTTAATAATTCGACGAGTTCAAAGGATAACAGAGAGCGACGAATTATTTTGTACGATTTGGTCACTCGTTATGGTTCGCGAACCAGTTGCCAGCGCAAGGTGTTGAATTAACAAACTCGAAAAAGTAATTCGAACGCAAGAACGGAACGAATCTCGATGCGAGAAATTTTTGTAATGTCGAGGTATCGAAAGAACAAGGTATTCAGATGAATTGACAAAAGGCTGACGCGTGCATGATCACGATGACAAGAGCTGAACGTGACAGGACGGATTCCCTGGACCGAAAAATCGATACGAAATCGATAGAACAAGCTTAGAATTACAGAATTAGTAGCTTCAAAGATCGTTTTCACGCGAATAACAATTCACATTTTGGCGAAAGAAACAACGGGTGTAATGCTAATAGATCGTTTGCCAATCCGTTTTAATCTTTCGCGACGCGGTCGCTCGATGCGGCCATTTTGCAATGAAAAGTTCGTGGTTAATTGGACGAAACGGTATTTAGAGTCTCTATCCGCCGTGGCTCTTTGTCCATCGAAACTCGAGAGCCGAAAAAACAACTCGCACGAGCGGATAGCGCCGAGAGAAATTCAAACCGTTAATTTGCATCTTCAACGTCGTCACGTTTTGTATTCCAATCTCGTTAACTCGTCCTGAAACTGGGTCACGTCGCGGTGTTCAACCGAAACGAACGTACCTCAACTAAGGAAAATCAGCTCCCTTGTTTTTGGATACTGACGTTTCACCGTGCTTTGATATCGTGAGCACGAAATTTTTCTTGTTCGAAAGATTGTTAATTTAAGTTTCGAGATCCATCTGAAATCTTGAAGTTTTAAAATTCAAGGCTTGAGAATTTTCAGAATACAAGATTTGGTGAATACCGAAACTTTGAAATTGAACGTTTGAATATTGAGACTTGGAAGTTTAGAAATATTTGAATTTTAAAATTTCATAACTTAAGGTTTGAGGTTAGAAAATTCTCAACTCCAAAGTTTAAGATTTGCTGGATTTCCAAAGCTTCAGAATTAAATTTCAAAAGTTTAAAAATTTGAACCTTCAAATTTCATAACTTAAAGTTTGAGGTTAGAAAATTCTCAACTTCAAAGTTTAAGATTTGCTGGATTACCGAAACTTTAAAACTGAATTTTGGAAATTCAAAAATATTTGAACCTTAAAATTTCATAACTTAAAGTTTAAGGTTAGAAAATTCTCGACTTTAAAATTTAAGATTTGCCGAATTTCCGAAAGTTTAAAATTAAAATTCGGAAGTTTAAAAATTTGAACCTTAAAATTTCATAATTCAAGGTTTGAGATTAGAAAATTCTTAATTCCAAAGTTTAAGATTTGCTGGATTACCGAAACTTTAAAATTGAACTTTGGAAATTCAAAAATATTTGAACCTTAAAATTTCATAACTTAAAGTTTAAGGTTAGAAAATTCTCGACTTTAAAATTTAAGATTTGCCAAATTTCCGAAGCTTTAAAATTAAATTCCAGAAATTTCGAACCTTGGAGCTTGAGAAAATTTGAACCTTAAAATTTCATAATTTAAGGCTTGGGGTTAGAAAATTCCAAAGTTTAAAATTCGATGGATACCGAAACTTCGAAATTAAACCTCTCAAAACATGAAAACTTGGAAGTTAAAAATTTCGAAAATTTAGAAATTTGATGTTTACGAGGTTCTTACCCGCAAGTGCAGAGCTCACAGATGCATTGCTCCTTCAGAGGGATCTTGGACAGTATATCGGGTAATTTTCCAAGCTGGACATCGTCCTCTTCGAGGGAGTCAGGCGACTGATCTCCTCTCCTCGGCTTGTCATCGGGTTTTCTCGGTTTATCCTCCGGTCGGCTTGGTTTTCCAGCTGCTGGTCTTTCGTCCGATTTCTCGGGTCTCTTTGGTTTCTCGGCACTTGGCGTCGTCTCGTCGGCACGTGGTACCTTGTCAGGTCTCTCCTCTGTGCGACTTAGTTTCTCTGCCGCGGGTGATGGTTTCCCTGTCGGCGATACATAGTCGCGAGTCTTCCCTGGAGATTGTGGACTGGCGCCAGTATATCTGAAACCAAACACTCCGTACGTTTAATAATTTATTTCGCGATTTGAAAAATTAACTTAGAAATTAAATCGAAATTACAGAACATTTGCAATCTTGAAAAAGGCATTTTTCGACTCGCCTAGAATAATGATTGACGAAGCTTAAATTTTCCAAGCTTCAAAGATCAATTTTAAAAAAATTTTAAGACTAATATTGGGTTGAAAATAATTTCTAACAGCGAAGCTTTGAGACTCAGCTCTTACAACTCTTGAAGTTTATGCCGTGAATAATATGCCACTGTCGTCGATGTATGTAACATTTGACAGCCTGACGATATATTGTTTATAATAATCATCATAGGCTGTCAAATGTTACATATATATTTGTTTATAATAAAATTATAACTTTATTATAAATATATTTGTTTATAACGATTTTTCGAGGATTTCAGCTTTTGAACTATTGAGGCTCAAACTGTGAAAGCTACGATCGCGGCTCTAATTTTCAATAAATTTCTTTAATAAATTTAATTTAATAAATTTAATAATTTAACGTAACTTAGGAAGGAAATCAAAGTTAGGAAAAAACATTTCTTTGACTTGTCTAGAATCTAACAAGTGATGTGTATTAGACATATATTACGCATAATATGTAACAATGTACAACACGATCTAATCTCTTTTCGATAAAACAGTCTGCAACACTTTGCATCAATACCAAGTAACGGACAAATAGTTTGTCCACGTACATATTGTAAAAAAAGAAACGCCAACTGCGTCAAAACTGAAAAGATAATGGCAACAGTTTATATTTCGATCGTTGAACACTCGTTTGTCAAGCCTTCCGATCAGGACAGTGGACAAGTATGCTGGGCGAATTTACAAATGCCCCGAAGCTTCCGCGTTGCTCGACTTTGATTGAAAACTGTTTGAAATTTCATTATTTGTCTATATTCGGCTGGCCCCCCCCCCTTCGTTCTCGAAAGACAGGAGCAATTGCAAACACGCACCATTTTCCAACGCTAACCATAACGCGTATATACCAACCTCTGTTCACGTTGCGGTGGTCGGCTAGGCTTCCCAGCGGCTGGAATCGGTTTCGGTCGATCGTCCTCCCGCAATCCGGGGATCCCGCGCGGGTAACCAGGTCGTTCCGGCGACACTTTCCGCGGCGTCTTGGGCGTCGAGGTGACGAATCCGTCCAACTTGGCGTCGTCGACGACATCCCGCGCTACCATGCTAGTCACCTGCTCTTTGTCGATGAACTCGACCGTTGACCCAGTGACATCTCTCTGCGAACGTGTCAGAGTTTAGACGAAGGACGCACAGTACGGCTGGTTTTTAGAATGGTTTCAGAATGAAGCTGAATTGTCTTGGCGACGACGCGTACGTGAACCGGGCCGGAGAAAGGTCGATGAAGTTGGAAACTAGTTATTAGCGGCGGGCTGACGTGTTGAATTCAATTAATTCGAGTGGCTGTGCGCGCAGTTAATATAACCATAGATGACTCTCTGCAGGGTGGAGGGAGATTATGCACCTGCACAGGGAAGTGTCACCTGTTCCGCCGTGCCAACGTAAATTAGAGCGTATCGTAATGTTATTAGTCTGAGTGTCACTCCGTCTAATGGGTAGTCCATTTCAAACTTAACGGAATAACTCGCGATGTTAAATTGCTTAATGTTTTTAAACGCGTGCGAGCTTGAGTCTTATGGATCTTGAAACGGTTCGGTCGCTTTTAACCCCGGGGACAGACACTCTCTCTCTCTCTCTCTCTCTCTCTCTGCCTGGCTAAATAAATTTCCCTCGCGGAGCAATTTCGTCGCGCTTTATCAAGGAGCCTCGACCCTTCGTCACGCTGCAGACAATTACCGGGAGGATTCTGCTAATCAAAACGGTTATCACCTTACTAATTACAAGTACTTTCACGGCCGGCACAAAAGCAGCCGCATTATTCTCCAAATGGCTCGTAACGTCTCGCTATCACTCCTCGCGCGAGCGTCGCGCTTAATTATAAACGAAATGCCCCGCGTTACAACACGACGATCGTTAACAACCGAACATTCACCGGAAGGGAACTCTCGTTTAAATAATCCCGCATCCGCCGGCCAAAGTTCACGACATTTGTCACGTTTGAACGAACTTGCCGCTGAGTCTTATTATTCGAAAAAGAAAAAAAGAAAGAATTTGGACTTTGGTTCAAGTTGGTTGAATTGACTGATGATCGTTCAAATGATGACTGAAGGAACACACGCGGTGAAACTTTTAAATTTCCGGCACGTTCTGGCATTTCACGCGAGAGTGACTCTCCAGCTCTCGGTGCTAAACGCAAATTCACAACGGTTTGGACCCCGTTTGATAGTTACGAGCCCGCAAACTGTGTGGGAAGTCTTAACACACGCCAGGGGGAGGGGGGAGAGACAAATATCCCACCGAGGGGGAGGGAACAATTAATCCGCGCTTGGTAGAAAATTACTACGTTGCTCGATCACCGGTTGAAGATGCGCGGCACGAAATGCAGGCGATACCCTACCATTCACGCAGTTGGTACCCCGATCGTTTGGATTCGCTGGGACGTAACCTTTTGTTTCGCTTCCGCCTCGCGCCAATGATTTCCGATTAAATCAACGAGTCGTGATTTAAACCGATGTTATAAACTGAACGCCATCGATTTTCTGTGTATTCTACGACTTCCGATAACGAAATTAACGAGACGAGAGTTTGTTGATTAATTACATATTTGTTCGGCTTCTCGACGAAAGTTTCTTCCCACCTATTTTTTTGTTTGTTTTTTAAATGTCGAAACGTCAAAATACAAGAAAACACTAATTTCATCAATTTAGAATTATTATTTAAATTGCAATTTAAAATTGAATTATTTTCAAAATTATTCCTTTCAAATGTCGATCAGAGCGTTTCGCAAATTAATGAACAACGTTACAGATTTATTTTAGTAGGAAGTGACGTTTTGGTCCACCCCGTAGATTCAATCGTGAGAAAAATTTTGCAACCACGATTCGTAATATCTTGGAAAAGAAAAGTTTGTCTTTTGGACTAGTTTGAAAGTTCATCCAGGTTCATTGTTGTATAACTTTCATTTACAAAACTGTACAACAATTTAAACGTCAACACGAGTAACTGCATGTGTCGCGAAAAATTCCTCCACAATTTTCTACTGCCAATGAGGAAAACTGCCCGCCTGTACAAAACAGAGACTGAAAACCAAAATATTTTGAGGTTTAGGTATTATACCCAGAGACTGAAACCGAAATATTGTGAGGTTTAGGTATTATACTGGTATTTGCTCCCATATTATCGTAATGTAACCACTGTTTGGGTTTTAATACTGGTATTTTCATACGTATTTTATCCGTATTTGATGTCCACAACGGTAAAAATACCGAAATATATACCGATACGGACGAAAACACATTTTTCATTTTCTACGTACAGTGACTCTTATTTAACATTCGGGTATCGTGCTATTCAAAATATTGTTGTGGATTTCGATTGTTTATAATAGTAAATTTGGATCAATTTTTTTAATAATATAACAGAACGTTCATTATAGTTTATAGTAACATGAATTTTATTTATTTATCGCACGTACTTTTCTTAATGTCAAACAATAAACTGAACAATGTCGAAATGTAGCGTGGCAAAAATATTCGGACACTTGAAGAACTACAATATTCGAACCTGAAAATTGTTAACATAAACGATCATTAATATTTTGTTAGGTAGCCCTTAACTTCAATGATATATCGCAGACGCTCAGGCATATTTCCAGTAATTTTTTTCAAGTAATTCAGCGGAATATTCTTCCATTCTACGATCAATCGTTGTTTTAACACCTCTTTCGATTTATCGACGTACGACGATTAGTCATTTTTCAGCGAGAAATAGGAAAAACGTATCGAGAAATCGGTCATCATTTTAAAATTAAGTAAGAGCATCGTGGCTGATATTGTACGGAGATACAACGACGAATTGGTATTAGAAATAATAATCAAGTTTACTATCGGCAGCTTTACGAAAACATTTAATCACTGTCTCCTTTTCCTCTTCTAACATATTAATATTTTATTTACCGGTATTATACCGAAATACATCTACCGACCTAACATCGTTTCCTAAAAGTAACCTAAGTTTCCCAATAACCTAAAGATACCGATATTTTATTTTACCGGTATCCGTGATACCGATTCGGTACAAAAAGGTTTCTCACTGAGAGACAAAGATCGTAGAGAAAGGGAAGGAAAAACAGAAGAAGAAGAGGTGATAATTGAAAGTGAGACGGTCACGGTTTACAGCGCGATTTCGCAGCAGGTTAGGTGGAAATCGAGAACAAAAGTGCCAAGCTGGTTGTTCGTTTAATTATCGGCGCGGAACAGGCTGCTGAACGTCGGCAGGCTATCCCCGGATTTAAAACGGCGACGATGCTTAGCTAGACGGAATGCAAGGTAATGCGAGATCGTCGCAGATGGCGTTTATGCACACGCCTGCACCCGTATCGCATAACCCGGGCCACTCACTCGCACCCCCTGCACCTACTCTTCCGAGGATTCGGTTTCCCCATATAGCCTTATAGACGTGGAAACCTGTCCTCGTGACAGACGAGACGAGGCCACGCGCGCCTGGAATGCCCCCGACAGATTTATGTCCCGAGCCGTTTCAGCCGTGGAATTCCGTTATTGACGAAACCAGAGATTTTTATGGAAGATTTTTATATCGGGTTGATCCTTTTTTTTTTTTTTTTTTTTAACCTTTCAGACACCGTTTTTTCGCCTTCGTTTATGAACATTGGAACAGAGAAGATCCGGTTCAAACGAAGACGAAAGCAGTTTCGTCATTCAGGCGACAACAGTTTCTATCAGTTCTAACAGGACAATGAATCTCGAGTCTCGAAAACGTAGGCGTTCTTGCTACCGACAATTGGTCGAGGCAGCTTTTACTTATTTTAAACAATCGAAACAGTATGTTGGGAGCAGTTCAATACTAGTGGTCACGGTCATTTTTTAACATTTCTCATTCTTCAGAGAAAGAGTCCAGTAAAAGCCATTAAGCTTAGTACACAATGAAACCAAGTCCACGTCAATCATATACAGGGTGTCCCACGTAGCACTTTTCACGATTTTTCAAGTACTTGATTGTTGTGAAGTTTTCACAAGATCCATTTCCGTTCAATTACTCAAAGTTGATTGCTCGTTGAATATAATTTCGAGTTTTAATAATAAATACAAGTTTATTGTCACTTTTTGTCGAAATTTTCATTTCTTTGCCTTCAAGATCATCCGAAGCTCATGGTTATACTGAGGTCGAATTCATCTGGATACGAGCTACAATACTAGCAAGTCAAAAATATAAAGTGCCATTTTAAAAAAATTAAGGTGACCTTGACAATTATCGAAAAGAAGAAAAATCTCTTTTAAATTCTTTTTACTGTGCTGTATGGTCGATCGAAAACTGACCAACTCTTGTTGAGAACATATTTTTTTTCGTCAGACTATCGCAAGTACTCGAAGTGTTACACTCTGTATAGTTACAGTAGTCCCCAGTTAAGCGTCTGTCGCTATCCCCACCAATTTTTCAAATTGGGACTCTGCACTACTTTACCATTCGGTCGCGTGAAACATAAACTAAAACACACAAAACAAGCGATATTAATATCGATGAAACAGTTGTTGACTCCACTTTCCAAATTATGGATGCTTAACTATATTCATTTCCCACATCAGTGAGTGGTCCTTCGAACCCCAAGAAACATACGTAAAGGTGGACGATCGATAACAATCATGTTTCCAACGCTGACATTTTCGTTGTTAACTCGTTCACGAAGCGAGGACAGAAAGCAAACGCGACTGTCGATGGATCTTGAGAAGCAAGCGTGAGACAGGGGTGCGAGCCTCGCGTTTCAGAGGCATTCCACCGTTATTGGGTGATACAGAGAACGCGCATCGCCAAAGTCTTCCCAGAGAATCGAAGTATTGGTGCACGTATGCGAACGTGCACGCCGAAATTGCTCGTTGAATTATTTAATCGGGGGCAATCGCGCGTTCAGCGGAATTCGCAGCAGAAATCGTAAACACCACGTGGAAACAATTCGAGCTAGCTCGTTTAAAGATGGAAAATTCTCGTTGAATATTAAACGAACGCGTACACATAGAAGCAGGAAACCGTTGCGTTCATATGTGAAATCTTCTGTCATTGAAACACGCGAATTTTCGAGAGACGGAGAATTTCTGTTTTAATTGTTTAATGGGTCACTATGCAGCCGAAGATACGTACAGGGTGGAAAAGAAAAGTTTGGCTATCATACGTGAACTTCAAAGTTAAAATTATTCTTTTTTCTTTTTCCTTTGTCGCGTTGTATTCTATATCTCGTCACGAAGGTGAAACTTTTCCAAGAAAGCATAGATCGCAACCTAATAGTTCTCTTGGAAAAAAAGTTTCTCAATCTCATTTAATTTTCAGCGTTCTAACAGCGACTTTATGGTTTCTGGACGCGTTTATATTTCGAGTAATGTCAACGGTTAGTTTTATCATTTGACTATTTAGATTCACACTGATGCTACAACCATGACAAATCAAATGTTAGTGAAACCTAGATCCAGAACCATAAAGTCGCTGTTAGAACTTTCTTGCAATTTTTTTCAAGAGAACTACTGCGACCTATGGTTCCTTGGATACAATGGGGGAAAAAAAAGAAAATTTTAATTCTGAAGGTTCTTTACATGTATTTCATCATCAAATCATATACGACATCCGCGGGCAAACTTTTCTTTCCACCCTGTACTGGTCTCTGTCGCTCTGAAATAGCTTCGCGTATATCTCACGTGTACCTTTCGTTAGCGTTGATCATTATACTTGGCGAGCGCGTTCGTTCGGGTTAACGTTGTAATTCGATAACGAGGCAAGTAACATTTGCTAATAACGTTAACACGGACCCTTACGCGGCTTTCGACTCAAAGACGCGAAGAAAAGGAAATTCGTAGACGAAGAAACCACCCGATTCTCGACGAAATTTTCCACGGGAAGAATCCCGAATTTCCATGCAAGATAATCGTTGTTGTCTCGAAAGCTCTTTGCAACTTTCCGGATATTGTAGTAACACGAGCACAGTACAGCGTCAAGTAAACTTACAGGGGGGAGGGGGGAGAGAAGTTACGCGATTACGCGAATTTGTGTGCACTAAAGCGTGCCCCGACGTGGGCAAAATACACACACACACACACACACGCACACATATATATATATATCGTACATTACCTGGATGTTTGCACGTCGAACAATCGAAAACATGGCTGCTCGCATCTACTTTCGACAAGGACGCCCGTCGCTCACGCGACCGAAGACACAACGTGTCGCGTTCGAAGCGAAGACTAGGTCATCTCTCGAGTCAAGGGATCGTGAATTGGACTATCAAGAGGTTACGCTATTTTCTATCATTAGATATCCTCGAATGAGAAGGCACCAAGGTCGCACATTAAATCTAGCTTTATCAATCGCCAACTGCTTTCGAAACTGTTTCGTTTACAGTTGTCACATGTGTACGTCGAATTTGAAGCGAAGACTATGTCATTTTTCAGAGTCAGGAGACCTTAGATTGAATTATCAGGAAATTAGGCTATTTTTATTCGAAATATTCTCGAATTAAGAAATACCAAGTTGACGTGTCAATTTTATCAATGACTAAATACCTTCAATTTATAATAATCATATACGCACGAATTTGAAGCGAAGACTATGTCAATTTTAGAGTCAGGAGACCTTAGATTGAATTGTCAGGAAATTAGGCTATTTTTATTCGAGATATTCTCGAATTAAGAAATACCAAGTTGACGTGTCAATTTTATCAATGACTAAATACCTTCAATTTATAATAATCATATACGCACGAATTTGAAGCGAAGACTATGTCAGTTTTAGAGTCAGGAGATCTTAAATTGAATTATCAGGAAATTAGGCTATTTTTATTCGAGATATTCTCGAATTAAGAAATACCAAGTTCACGTGTCAATTTTATCAATGGCTAAATACCTTCAATTTATAATAATCATATACGCACGAATTTGAAGCGAAGACTATGTCAATTTTAGAGTCAGGAGACCTTAAATTGAACTATCAGGAAATTAGGCTACTTTTTATTTGTATTTTTTAAACTTTTAGTAAGTTGTTTGGATAGCGCTGAAGCCACTTGAAATATTAAATTAAATCGTCCTTAAAATATTCCCCACTTATTCTGTGAAACATCTCGCACACCGAGAGACACAATCGCCACAATCGAGCCAGAGAAACCTACTCGCCAGGCATTATTAATACCTTGACGTGTGGCCGCGTAAATTTTCTCGGAAGATCGTACAAAGAGAGAGAGAGAGAATACCTCTTCTCTCAAGTAGTTTCTTAACAGGCAGACTGGCCTACGAACTCCGTTTATAGCGACGCGGATCGTGAAAAAGAAAGCAGGGGGCACGAAATTGACGTCATTAAGTCGGTCAGAGCGGAGCGTGCATGCAATTAACTCGAGTGTTCTCGTTAAAGACGCTCAAAGAGTCCGGTTTCGATTGTTACGTTAATTGGATCGAAAAGAAAATAAAAGGTACGCCGCGGACGCCGGTTGAATTTCTGCTCGCCGTGTATATACCTGTTGAATTTACCCTGCTTGCCACCACGACGCAAGAAATTGATAGTCATAGAGAGAGTGTACGTGTGTGTGTGTGTGTGTGTGTGTGTGTGTCTGCAGGGAGACCAAGTATTTTATCGATCTCTAAACTGATGCCACGGCTATCTAACACGAAGCTATCGATAGAATCCATCTCCGCTGGAGACTTTTTGCCGATTTTTGCCGATTTCTCCACCGATCATTCGACATTTGTACTCTTACGAATACATCGTTATTTATGAATACACACGCGTTAGCAAAAAGAAAAAAAAAAGAAAAGAAAAAGAAAAACAGAAAATCAAAGGAAAAACTGAACGGCGCTTCTCGCCGCGAGAGAAAAGAAAGATCGGCAACACCGATCTCGACAAAGTGGATTGAAACTTTGTCGAAGGTGTAATCTCGATTCTCGAGCACACAGAGGATCTTATTTCGGATCGTCTTATCGGCTCGATTTTCCGCGAAACGTCGCAACTTTCGATGAAACTGTTCGCGCCTTTAAAGAATGTTTAACACGATTCCCGGATCAAAACGAAATATAACGCGCGAAGAAATGTTTGTCCTCCTCCATCCCCGCCGAGAAATTCTTTCGTTTTTCGTAATTTATCGCACGTCGCAAAACAGATTAGACCTACGTTATTTCGAATAAAAAACACGTATGCATTCCAATGATCGCTATTGCACGCAAATTCTTAAATACACTGTATTTTATAAAATTTCATAATAAATTTTTAGTTATAAATCTGAATAACAATACAGTAAATAAAATTCGTCTCGGATTATCAAATTAAGTGACAAATTTCCCTAAAAAGATTTTATTTTCACGATTCTACATTTAATAATGAAAATATTTCCTTGCATCTTCTTAATGTAACAGGTTGTCGGATCCTGTTGCAGTTTGTCGTTCAATTTTAATATATTTTTTGTATAAATTTATAGGATTGTTAAGTATTTATTAAGTATTATAATAAAATTTATTAGTAGTATTAAGTATTTATTAAGTATTATAATACAAAGTAATATATTTACTAAAAATATATTATAATATTATAATAAAAAATAATATATTTACCAAAAATATATTATAGTATTATAATAAAAAATAATATATTTACCAAAAATATATTATAGTACTATGATAAAAAATAATATATTTACCAAAAATATATTATAGTATTATAATATAAAATGGTATATTTATCAAAAATATGTTATAGTATTATAATAAAAAATAATATATTTACCAAAAATATGTTATAGTATTATAAAAAAAATAATATATTTACCAAAAATATGTTATAGTATTATAATAAAAAATAATATATTTACCAAAAATATATTATAGTATTATATATAATAAAAAATATATCATGGTATTATAATAAAAAATAATATATACTTTATTATAAATTTATAGTATTATTGTTACTATTAACTGAGATTTCACCTAGAAATTAATAATTTTGCTTGTCCATTAAATAAAATAAATTGCGAACGCGGACAAAAGGAACGAGACTGAAAGTAACGAAACGACGAAAGTGAAAGCGACGAAAAACGAAACGAGCAAAACGGAACGAACGAACGTGGAGTTCGCAGCGTAATTTTGATCGATCGACAAGTTCGCGTGCTGGTTAGGCGATGCAGACAGGTGCTTGCACGCAAATCGTGCGACCTGTGTACGTACCGTTCTGTTTACGTTTAGCGACGGCGGTGAACACATTGTAAATTCCGTAGCTGGATTTGTCGTTTAGTAACGCGTTGCTGAACGTCCGGTATTACATATCAATCTCGGCAAGGTTATGAACAGGTACGAGGGGATGTGTTGTCTTGGAATTCTATTGGCCGTACGCAAGCAGGAGCGAACGTGATGACATCATTCGCGAGTTTGGGCATTGATAATTCCAATTCCACGTAACACGGAATGTTATGCTCCGCGTATGGAAACGAATTAACGACGAGCATGACTGTACGCGTATGACAACCGCGTTGAATCGCGATCACGACGATCCGGTTGTATAGAGGTCAAGTAAAAGAGACCGAAGAGAAATCGTGGCATGAAACTCAATTGGTTCCGCGTTTGAACGGCCGGTGACATCACTTCCAAACTTGGTCACCGCATCTCGCAAATATTGTAATTCAAAATTATACGAAAAATGTGAGAGAGAAAGATTCAAGATGAAGATTTTTCAAAACTGCAAGGTTTAGCTACGAAATTTAAAACAGAGAAAATGTGAATTAAATGCTTGAACGGTCAAGGTACTTTCTCAAGGTTATAAAAATTTGAAAATTTCAGCACCGAAATTAAAGGGGAAATACCTAAACGTTCAAAATACATCCTCGAAGCAATGCTTGAGTGAAGATTTTAAAAATTACAAATTTAAGATAGAGAAATATGAATCTCACTGAGAAACATGACCAATTCCATACGAGGTATAATGGATGAAAAATTATATATTGGCCTAGTCTTTTTGCAATATTTTCGTGAAAATAAATGACACGTTATATATTATTTGTTCCTATGAATAATCAGTTATGTAATGATGACACAAGTAGGAGGAATTTTCCTCTGCAATTCTATTATGTATTTAAAAAGAGTATAAAATATTTTTAATGGTTTCCAATAATGAGTTATGCAACAATAACACAAGTAATGTAAAAATTCAAAAATTATCGGCATGTGAGGAATTTTGCTTTTTGCATCTCGTGTATTTAGAATATTTTTAACATTTTAATATAATTTTTGATATTTTAATAGAAATAAATAACACAAGTAATATAAAAATTCAAGAATCAAAAGGGTATTGAGATATGAGCAGTTGAACCATTATTATTTGAGAAGAATATAAAATATTTTTAATGGTTTCCAATAATAAGTTATGCAACAATAACAAAAGTAATGCAAAAATTCGAAAATTATCGGCATGTGAGGAATTTTGTTTTTTGCGCCTCGTGTATTTGGAATATTTTTGACATTTTAGTATAATTTTTAATATTTTAATAAAATATTTTCAACAGATAACACAAGTAATATAAAAATTCAAGGATCAAAAGGGTATTGGGATACGAGCAGTTCAACCATTATTATTTGAGAAGGATATAAAATACTTTTAATGGTTTATCTACAATATCTATATATCTATGATAGTTTTAATAACCCAGTACTTACAAAAGGATAAATACTTGTAATTATCCAAATAGAATTCCTGGATTGAATCATGCACCAGGATCACTACTGTGTCAATACCTTTTAAATGAGAAAGGGCAGTTTTGGAAAAGGGCCCAGGACTCTCTCCAGTGCTCGACGATTGCAGATGTCCCATGTGGTGTAACATAAACAATAGAGAAAGTTAGGCCTAGGACTTGAGATTGTTTGCCCTCCACGCCTAGCGTCTAAGACACTAAGGGTATGGATGCGTTTGTCTGTATGTGAATTACGAATTTTATGCAGATGAAGAAAGTGCAGTGAGTGTCGAGACGTCAATGAGAACAGAGTGAGCGAGCCATGAAAGAGAGAAGAGAGTGAATTGAGAGTTGCGAGCCTAGCAGTCAAGAACATAGTGTAAAACGTCCTTTCTAATCATTATTAAACGAATTTTCTCCATTTAACTTTAAATAAACAACTATCCTTTGACAAAATCACTACATTATTGGAAATTCCTGCTGTGCACGTTACTTTTGTACCAAGTGACTTTGCTAATATTGTTGGATGACCAACCCGGACAATATTGAATCTATGCAAATGACAACGAGCTAGCAACAGTCCACATAAAAGTGGACTGTGAATAGTTAGTTATAAGGGCAAGATCCAGTACTTGGTCATCTATGCTCCTCCCCTTTCACTTGACGATGATAACCAAATATACTATGTAAGGACATGTTTTAGAGATATTCAGCAGCATAGCACAGAATAACATAGAATAGCATACCATAGAACAAAACAGCATAGCATAGCTTAGCATAAAACATTCTAAATCATTCTACATCATATTCAAGAGCATTAAACATTCTATATCATTCTATATCATCCTATATCATACACGATCACGATTGTAACAACGAATAAACTTGTTGGATGACCAACCCAGACAATATTGGATCTATGCAAATAATGACAACGAGCTAGCAACAGTCCACATAAAACTGAACTGTGAATAGTTAGTTATAAGGGCAAGATCCAGTACTTGGTCATCTATGCTCCTTCCCCTTCCACTTGAAGATGATAACCAAATATATATATAGAGAGAGAGACAGACTAGAATATCACAGAATAGCATAGTATAGCTGAGCTTAGCATAAAACATTCTATATCATCCAAGATTATACACGATCACGAACAAGGAATAAACTCTTCAAAATTATAAGAGCGTGTTGACTCCATTGCACGGAATCCAACAAACTCTTCGAAATTGTAAGCGTGTGGACTCCATTACACGGAATCCAACAATATATCGTTCATATCTTTGCAAAGACACGCCAACAACACGCTCGTTTCATCCACCGTGCGATGTGTAAACCAGCAAACTCGCAGCTGTGCAACTAGAATTTCGTTGGTTCGCGGCGATTTGGTAGGGAACGAAGGAACCGGGTCAAAGGTTGGCAAACTAGCTGAACGACGAGAGCGTGACGACTTGACGGACAAACGCTGACAAACTCGGTCGGTCGATCGGAGTTTAAAATGCAGGGATGAGTTGAAAATCAAGATGAGATCACTGCCGAACCAGGCATCGTCCACGATGCCAATTATCGCTCGCACGTACGATTGAAGCCGATTGAAATCTATTGCAGGTGATTGCAATTGCGTGCGTTTGCGACGCGTGCCCGCCGCGTTTCGCGTTTGTGTCTCTTACCAGCCTCGATGGACATTCGTGCCCGTTTTATAGCAACCCGGTCGAGTTAATAACTGTTTACTGTCCCGGTGTGGCGTTCGAAATTGTCGTGCTGTAAACGTAACCCGCCTCGGGGATTGCGGCGCACCGAAACTGCCCCGGGCAAGGAAATCATTATGCGGCTGGCTCCCTGCATCGGGCTGCGAACGCTCGCCAGAACAGAAATATTTACGGTGTGTCGCGATTATGAATGCCGCGACGGTGTTTTCGATTAAGTAACCGTTGCCGGCGGAGGGCAACACACTACCTGGCTAATATAAACTTTGGATTCTCGTCCGAGATCAATATGCTGAAATTTCAATTTGCTCGAACGAACGAGGAAAATCCCTCCTTATGTAAGAAAAAGAAAGAGAAAAAGGAAAGAGAAAGAAAGGCAAGAGCAAACGAAAATGTTATACACATGAAAAAAATATACGCGTGTGTGTGTGTGTGTGTGTAAAACATGTATATATATATATATATATATATATATATATATATATATACACACGTATATTTTTTCATGTGTATAATATATTCGTTTGCTCTTGTCTTTTCTTTTTTATTTTATATATATTATATGTATATAAAATAAAAAAAGAAAAGGCAAGAGCAAACGAAGATATTATACACATGAAAAAATATACGTGTGTGTGTGTGTGTGTGTGTGTGTGTGTGTGTAAAACGTGTATATATATTTATATATATATATATATATATATATATATATATATATACACACGTATATTTTTTCATGTGTATAATATATTCGTTTGCTTTTGTCTTTTCTTTTTTATTTTATATATATTATATTTTATTATATTATATATATTATATGTATATAAAATAAAAAAAGAAAAGGCAAGAGCAAACGAAGATATACACATGAAAAAATATACGTGTGTGTGTGTGTGTGTGTGTGTGTGTGTGTGTGTGTGTGTGTACACGTATATTTTTTCATGTGTATAATATCTTCGTTTGCTCTTGACTTTTCTTCTTTATTTTATATATATATATATATTTACAGTATGTTGCGAATATTACGATGAAAGAGTGTCTCGATTAGGTAACTGTTAAATTTTGTTGACGAAAAAAATAGATCGAGTTATTAAAGTTGATTAAACGTTAATTTTTAATTCATTCGATAATATTAAATAAGCGGGGAAAAATCCCTAAAATATATAAAGGAAAAAGTCACGAGAGAAAGCGTTAAAGTGAGAACGAAGAAATTGATATACAAAAGATTCATATATTTATATATATATAAAATTTATATATGTATAATTTCAGACACATAATCAAACTTGAAACACCTAAATATATCTAGAATCTTCCAAACTGATAATTTATGAAAATTAATATTACCACGAAACGTTCGATCAACTGTCCATTCGCACTGAGAAAAGTCATTTAGCAACGAGCCGGACTCTCGCATGTCAAAGAAAATCACACGTCCGGTGCTGTTATTGGTGTTAATTGGAACGCAAATAAGGATTTGTCGACGAGGATGTGAACGTATTCGACGCATTTCGCAAATGATGCTGCGTGACGCGGTAACTATAATTAGTCAGGACGACACGAAAAGGCGAATTCCACTTCTTCTCGCATTTTGTATATGTATCGTATCTTCCGTGAAGAAATAGCGTTTTCTGCGTCAAAGAGTATCGACAACGTGAAAAGAAGGCACTGTAAGCAAGCACTCGTCATCTCGCGAAAGAAGAATCGTTACGAAAACGTCGTTCGTACGATATTTTGGCAGCTGGAATTGCCAACCGCCGTGAAAAATGTTCCAGCGACTTTTCGCATTGCAGATTGACCCTGCAGCAATCTCTGTGCTTCGTATTTCTGTCGCTCGTTACGCTGGATTACGTCGATTTTATTTTTAACCGAATAATAGCGCGCGAGAACCTACGACCTTCGCCTGGTTTGGAAGTGAAAGTACCCGCCGAACTTCTTCCGCGATTGTCTTTTGCGCTCGTCTCATTTCCCTTGAAACGTTCGACTACATTTGCTACGCTACGTTTGCTATGTTTTCACATTGAAAGAAATTATATTGAATTATATACATATATATACATATATATTCAAATTATATTAAATTATATTAAGTTACATTATTTAAATTATATTAAATTATATTGTTTGATCATATTATATTGAATTATATATATATATATATATTATTTAAATTATATTAAATTATATTATTTAAATTACATTAAATTATATTAAATTATATTATTTAAATTATATTAAATTACATTAAATTGTATTATTTAAATTATATTAAATCACATTAAATTGTATTATTTAAATTATATTAAATTATATTATTTAAATTACATTAAATTATATTAAATTATATTATTTAAATTATATTAAATTACATTAAATTGTATTATTTAAATTATATTAAATCACATTAAATTGTATTATTTAAATTATATTAAATTATATTATTTAAATTACATTAAATTATATTAAATTATATTATTTAAATTATATTAAATTACATTAAATTGTATTATTTAAATTATATTAAATCACATTAAATTGTATTATTTAAATTATATTAAATTATATTGTTTGATTATATCATATATATTATTCAAAAATATATTATTCAAAAATTATATTCTGAAAAAAATTATATTTTCACATTGAAAGAAAGGAAAAACTAAAATCCCTCTTTAGCTCGTGAATTGAAGCGCTTCAACTTAAGGCTCGAAGACCCAAAGTCCTCGCTCCAGAAATCCACGAGCCATGAAAAATATTCGTGAACTCTAAACTCGGTAGCGTCTGCAGTTGCAAAGAATATATATATATATATATATATATATACCCACTACACTGAGAAACTATTACGAAATCATTATCGTTAATGACCAGAGACACTTGCGCAGTAGATGCTATATACATAGACAGATGCTGACGAATAATCGATCGTTTGATTAATCGATGTTCTAATAAACGAAAGTTCCCTTGTACGCGTCAACGGTATCGTACGTTCTAATACTATAATTAAACCAAGTTCTGCGCAAGACGTTGATTTAAGGTACGTGCCCGTTTGACAGTAGTTACACTCTCGAGAGTACTCTCAACGTTTTGTCCATTTGAGAGCAGCTTCGAGAATTTTCATTCTCCGAGAGTTTACTATTTGATGGAACTCTCGAAATCGTGTCCATTTGAGAGTTCCATTGTCTCTGATCGTACTCACCGTGGTGAGTTTAGTTCGAAACACGAGCGTGAACAGTGACATCGCTATAATATTTTAAGAAAAATGAAAAATCAACATAAAAAGAAGAGTTTAATGGTTTAAATTATTATATAATATTTAATTGTATTAATTATATTAAATGTTATATAATATCTGTATTTATATGTGATGATATTTAATTGTGTTAATTATATTAAATATTATATAATATTTATATTTATATGTGATGATATTTAATTGTATTAATTATATTAAATATTATGTAATATCTATATTTATATGTGACGATATTTATATACAACATTTAAATTATTATATAATAATTATATTATATTATATACTTATATAATTATTAATTTAAATTATTATAAAATAATTATATTATATTATTACTTATATAATTAATATATTATGTAACAATTAAATAATTATTACTTTAAATTATTATATAATATTTATTACATAATATATTAATTATATAAGTAATAATATATCAATAATATAATAATGTATTAATAATATAATAATATTTTAATTATAATTATTAAGTAATAGTATATTAATTATGTAATTAAACAGTGGACACCTAGCTTTACTCTCCAGCGGACACCTAGCTTTGAATAGAGGGCACAAGGAAGATGATTATCTAGTGACGAGGCGCAATTGTGTGTCTCACAACGAACAAACCGTTCGTCACTTTTTCTAGCAACGACGATTGACTAGTAATTTCTCGTTACTCACCACGTGTTTGCTCGTGTCAATTGTAAATTCGCTGATGACACGCTCCTCCGCCGCCTCGCGGACGTCCTGCACCGAGGTGAATCTCGACGACTGATCGATCACGTAGGAGGACTCTTGAATCACGTCCTTCACGTCGGTCACGTCGTGTTTCACGGTTGAAATTTTCGTGGTATCGTCCTTGGAGAGAGGTTCGTCTCTCGCAGGAGACTCTCTCGGTCTCTTTCGATCTTGCGGCTTCTCGTGTACGAACGAACCGTCCCAGGTCGACTCACCAGGTTTACTCGGCCTGGCGGGGCTTTTAGGACGCTTATCAGGCGATTGTCTTGCGTCGTCAGGTGGCGACTCTCCTCGAGGTCCTTTTCCAAGATTTGTGCCACGTTTCTCGTCGTCGACTCCGCGAACTGTCGTCGCAGTGACAGTCTCGAAGGCCTCGCTATCTGAAACGAGAGTACGCTCGAGCGTCGTCGAGTGACAAGTAAGGAATTCGGAGCTCTCCGTCGAAGTGTCCGACAGAGTGATGGACTTTTCAGTAACGTAGGTCGATTTCTTGTCGTCTGGTAATTTCCTGCCATCAGCTGGCGACGTTGAAGGACGACTCGCGACGTCCGTCGATGGTTTCCTGTCAATAGGCTTTCCCACGGGTTTCTCGTGGACGAACGAACCATCCCACGTCGAAGCACCCGGTTTAGACGGTCTGGCAGAGCTGTCTATTTTCGTAAGACGTTTGTCAGCCGACCTCGAGTCTCCTGGCTTCTTCTCGGGGCTCTTGGCCCTTTCCTCCATCGTCACGGACTTTTGCACCGTCGTTGGAACGCCGTTACGAACGATCACCGTCTCGACGGAGCTCGTCGAGTAGTCCAGATTCGCGGAATCGGTGTGACTCTCGCGAACGGTAGACTGCTCCTGAGAGTCATCGCGAGTGTCCAACGTGCCTTCGTCGACGTGCTTTCTCGATCTTGGTACGGGACTCTTCCTTGGTTCCGGTCGAGCTTTATCCGCCTCTCTGCTAGCTGGTCTCTTCGTTTCCGGCGGTCTCTCTGTCACGAAAGTTCCGTCCCAGGTGGACGAGCCAGGCTTCGCCACGACTCTGACGTCTCTCGTTTTTGGTGTTTTCTCCGGAGTTGCTGGCCTAGTCGACGCCCGACTGCTCGATGGACCTTGATCTTGGCGCACAGGCTGCACGTCGTAGACGATCGTCTCGTGCACGGACGACAAGCTCGAGTCCCTGATGTCGGTGAAGCTCTGCTGACTGGACGAGTGTTCCACCACGTAGGACGCCGTCGAGACTTCCGCCTCGTTTATCGAATTGTCCTCCGTCACGTCGCGAATGACGACGGAATCGGTGGTCGATCGTCGCGCGTCCGTAGAGGACAATTTCGGCCCACGGCGTTCGGGAACTGGTGGCTTCTCGTAAACGAAGCTGCCGTCCCACGTGGACTGGCCAGGTTTGTAACACCGCGACGCGACGTCTCGTTTCACCGATTCCCCGGCATCTTCCTCCGCGATTGTCTCGGAGACAGAGGTCACCTTCTCCGTGGTCTTCTTTTTCTTTTTCTCGTCGGTGGACGTGGCATATTCCACGATGTACGAAGACGAGACGGACTCTGACGCGCTGGTGACGTTGTTCTGCTCCTCCGTCACGTCCTGCACGTCCACGGAATCGTGCTTCTTCGCGCTCGTTCTAACGACCGTTTTCTCGCCGGTCGACGCCGGTTTCTTACCATCCTGCGGCTTTTCAGCCACGAATCGTCCGTTCCACGCCGAGTCTCCTGGTCTCGTGACTCTCCTGTCCACCTCCGCGGGTCTACCGTCGATGTAAATCTCCTCCGTGACGAACGACCTCGAGGTGTCGGCACCGCCGTGCACCACGTGAACCACGTTCGAGGACTTCCTCTCGTAAGAACCGTCGGAACTTCGTTCCCTGAAATCCGTTCTCTGCGTCGATTCCACGACGTCGTCGCCGCTTGGCTGATGGAAAACGGAGGCATCGGACGCGTTTCTTTTCTTCTTTTCCGGCGTTCTCTCTGTCACGAACGTGCCGTCCCACGCGGACTCACCAGGCTTCGCCTGGTGTCTAGTCGAATCTCTCGAAGCCGTGAACTGCCCCTGTCCTCCGGCTAGGTCGATCGTGTCAAAGGTCGAGGACGATCGGCCCTCGACGATCGTCGAGTCCTGTATCACCGTCGACGACGAACGCTGATCGACGAACGAACTCTCGGAGATTTCAACGCTCGACACGCTCGCCTCCGTGCCGCCTTTGGACACCAAGCGATCTACTTTCGCCGCGTCGAGACCCGTCGTCCCGGTCGTCGCCCTTCGTCGTGCATCGACGCTCCTGTCTCTGGCCGAGCTACTCTCGCTGACAAACGTGCCGTCCCACGCGGACTGGCCCGGCTTGTTGCATCGTTCGCTGATCCTCTCCGTTTTCACGTTGCCTGAGGGTGAGTCGAGAACGACGACCTTGTCGGAGGGCACGACCGTGGTCTCGTTGTCGACGCTGCGACACTTGGTGGCCGTTATCCTCCCGTTGTCGTCCAGCTTCTCACCGGACTCGTGGATCCTCGAGATGTTGGCGATCGTCTGGCCGTCCTTCGTCGTCTCCTCGTACGTCTCTTTGCTGGCTTGCCTGCTCTCGTACGACTTGGACGTCGTCTGCACTCTGGGACCGTGGTCACCGTTGGACGTCGTCGTCGTCTTCTTCTTCTTCTTCGACAGACGATCGTAGTAATCCCCCGTCGAGGACGAGGACGTCTCCACGACCATCGATGAGGACGATATCGATTTCTGCACGGTCTCGCTGCGACTCTGCGTCTCTGCTGACGTTCCTCCTCGACGCTCGTCCGAGTACACCAGCTCGACGACCTTTCGCGGACTGTCGCGTACAGTTTTCCCCTGTTTGACCGACTGCGTCTGCTCCTCCGCTATAAAGTCCTGAGAACTCTTGCCCACGGTTGTCCTGTACGCTTGGCTCGTGGTCTGCGGCGTCGATTCGACGACCTTGATGACGTTGCCCTTCGAGTCCATGATAACCTCGCGGCTAGCGCTGCTCACCTCGACCACGTTGCTCCTGGACTCGCTCTCCGTGATCTGCGTCGCCTCCTCGAGCACGCTCGTCGACGACACTACCTCGACGGTCGTCGCGTTCGAGGAACTGGTGGATGTCGCGGCGACTTCCTTGCCCCTGCCGCTCTTCTTCCTGTTTATCGTCATTTTCGCCTCGCTTTCACCGATCGTCCATGCGAACCGAGACACACGGGGAACAACGAGTCGGAAAGGTAAACCCGCGTCGCGCACTGTGACAAACAACACGAGAGAGGAAGACGAAGAAAACGAACGATGTATAGAAATGTTTACTTTCTATCGCGATGGGGAACACGCGACTCCCGAGCCGGACTGACGACCGGCCTCGTTTGCCAAACCTCGTTCGTTTCTCTTCGTCCCCGGAATGGTCCCTTGTATATCAACGACGATCGTACACACTCTTTTTTTTCTTTCTCTCTCTCCTTCACTCTGCCTCTCTGTCTCTCTGTTTCACGATGCTCAGACGTCCGTGTTACGACGGAGAAACGCGTGTCGTTGGCGCGGCAGAAAGAGGGAAGAGATCCGCTCCGACGTTCTCGATCCGGTACCGCGAGTCGATGTGGCATCGACGATGGCTGGCTGGCCCTAGTGACCACACACGGTACACACCGTTCCTCTCCGTCACTACCATTGCCACGACGTACGCGAGCCACGGCTCTTTTGCCTGGAGAACGCCTCCCCTACTTTTCTCTCGGCGTGTCGCCCGGCGTGGGACGTATATTCGCGCTCATTGTGTGTGTGTGTGCATGCACACGATCTTTCCCTACCGATTCTTCTTGCTCGCCGTGCTTCTCTTTCTCTCTCCAAAACCGGGTCTCGTCCGATTTCCCCTTCGAGGACCTTCAAGCTCTCTTCAGCTCTCGCCCTTTTTTCTTCTCGTTTTGCGTTTCTTTCGCTCGGCCTCGATCCGGCTTATTTTATTTTCTTTTTTTTTTTTTTTTTTTTTTTTTTTGCGTTCGCCGAGAGGCTGCTTCTCGTTTCTGTCAACGCGCGCCAGACGACTAGAAAACGACGCGTTAATACGTCTCGCGCGCACACCGCATCAACAACCGTTGTATAAACCGTCTGCGGCGAGCGCGTGCCTGTCTCCGTTTCGTCACGCTCCGCCGCTGCTTGCGTCTGCTTCGAATCACGAGTTTCTTGCCTCGTCGCCGAGTTTCGTTCTCCTCGCGATCTATTCATTGATCGTTGATTCAGGAATGCCGAGTTGTAGGAAGCAATTACTCGATGATACTTTCATCTCCATTGTATGGGAGTGAGTTCAAATTATTCCCGGCGTCTGCGATCGTACCATTCATTCACGACGCTCTGGCTGGCCAGAGATCTTTCTTCCTTCCTTTCTTTCGTGAATCTTTCTTTGACAAACACGGGACGAAGGTTCTCAGCTACAGTTCCGCTGGCTGTGCTACGTAGACGCGATTTTACGGTGCCCAAAGATCATAATACGCGCGTCGCTATTTTTAAAGAAAAGAACCGCGGACGTTCTCTCTTTCTTTGCTGGCGACGCAGTGTACGCGAGCCACGTACGTGGAAGAACAAAGTTCCTTGGACTTGGTTCGCGTGTGTGGCGCGGCTTCAGCTTCAGGCGAGAGATATCGCCGCTGACATTTACTCTCTTCGCTCTCTTTGAGAGAGAGAAAGAGAGATTACGTCCGCGCGACGATACCACGTACGCACGAACGCGTACGCGTTCCAGGTACAAATGCAATTTTCGCCTGCCCCGCGGAGTTGCCGAGCGAGTGTTCAGCCTGGAACACGTTCGCCTCCCTCCCCCTCCCCCCCCCCTCCCCAACCGCCGTACGTACACGTGAATCTCTAGATCTTCTCTCGAGCTACGTGTCGGATAAAACGGGAAAGGTAACTACGTTATTCATACGCTGCACAGCGATCGCAACTTTGAACACGGCCGTTGTTAAGAATAAAAGTTTGCACTCGTACGAAGATTACGTAAGCTGTACGTAAGCTGTAAGTACGCCTCGGTCGATCTGCATCGGAGCGAAAATTTTCTGATATTTCCTGAATTTTCTGAATTTTCGTTTTTCTTCTCGTGTCGATTCCAAGTTTCAGCACTTATCAACTGTATACGTACGTGTATCTGTCCAAGTGCAAGTATTTTGCTCAAACCTTTTCAATCGTTTCGAAACATTCTTGTCATTCCAACGATAACAAATTCCCCGTGTTTAATTACACTATCAGAATCTTGTAATTAACAAATCAATCTTGTGAACCTCTTTGGACTTTAAAAACTGTATTACTGTAACAGCTGTAATCGATTTGCAGCAGAGCGCAAATTTTTTGAGACCTGAATTTTCTCTCGTACTGATTCCAAGTTTCAGCACTTATCAACTGTATACGTACGTGTATCTGTCCAAGTGCAAGTATTCTGCTCAAACCTTTTCAATCGTTTCGAAACATTCTTGTCATTCCAAGGATAACAAATTCCCCGTGTTTAATTATACTATCACGACCTAATAATTAACAAATCAATCTTGTGAACCTCTTTGGACTTTAAAAACTATATTACTGCAACAGTTGTAATCGATTTGTATCAGAGCGCAAATTTTCTGAAATTTTCTGAATTTTCGTTTTTTTTCTCGTGTCGATTCCAAGTTTCAGCACTTATCAACTGTATATGTGTATCTATCCAGGTACAAGAACTTTGCTCAAACCTCTCCAATCGTTTCGAAATATTCCTGTCGTTTCAACGACAACGAATTCCCTGTGTTTAATTATACTATCACGACCTAATAATTAACAAATCAATCTTGTGAACCTCTTTGGACTTTAAAAACTGTATTACTGCAACAGCTGTAATCGATTTGTATCAGAGCGCAAATTTTCTGAAATTTTCTGAATTTTCGTTTTTTTTCTCGTGTCGATTCCAAGTTTCAGCACTTATCAACTGTATATGTGTATCTATCCAGGTACAAGAACTTTGCTCAAACCTCTCCAATCGTTTCGAAACATCCCTGTCGTTTCAACGACAACGAATTCCCCGATAATTACGCTATCATTGAAAATTAACAAACTAATGAATATTTCGTCTCTTTCAAACAAACGATCTCGTGAATTCGTTTGGACTTTAATAGCGTGGCAACCCGAGCGACAAGAAAGAGATATTATCGTCCAACGATAGAATGTTTCCGTCTTTTTTGTGAGATAAGATCGATCGTTACGGTTGCAAAGTGAACGCGGCTGGAGCAGAACCTCGAAGGAACCGGTCCCTAGCGACGTCCCTCGATGTAAACCGGGCGATGACGTAGACCGTGGAGAACCGCGACGTTCCTCTCCTCTCGTCCCCTCCTGCCCCTCCCCCGCGAGGTGTTGGATGTTAGCTCACCGACGCTGGCCATTATTTTCGCGTGCACCATCGCGAATATAGTGGCTGATTGCGCCCGCTGTCGGTATCGTTAACGAGCTGACAGAGCTGAAGGAATTATCGTTAGATTGGCCCCGTGACACTGAAAATTTATCGCACGGAATCGACCTGCCCGGTGGGGAGACTTATCGCCACGCCACGTTTCCGACAGGCCCCGAAATTCACCCAACGATCCTTCCCAAACGTTCCCAACTCTGTCCCGTTTTCTCTGCAACTCGTCGTTCATCAACACTTGGAGACGCGCAAACACTCGAAGATGCTACGCGCTCGAGCGCGATCAATCTGCGAGGAAGAGCTTCTCCTTGTTCTGGTATCGTCTCGGATTTAATTGCAAAGCAATGACAAAAAGGATGTTGGTCGAACGATCATTCGCGACGTCATTGCCCGATTTGTTGTTGAGCGTTATTGCACAGACTGTGAGTAAGAATCTGTCTGACCTTGGCGGTTGAATAGAAAGGAAGAAAAAAAAAACGAGCCTCTGACGCAATAGGAAATGCGACGTTAAGCAGGAGCGCGGAAAGGATCGCGTAACTCTGATTCAGCGGCCTCTCGCGAGCCGAGACACGCGACATTTCAATTCGACAACATCGCTGAATTATCGATCGTTAAATCGTTGCACGTAGCCGAGGATACGGAGGAAGTACGCTCTTTCTTTAGCCCTTTAGATGGCCTTTTCCTTCGATTTTTCGCCACGGTGCATAATTAATGTAAACGTATACGCAAGGCATCGCGACCGAGAAAACAGACAATCTCGCATCGATCGAAAATTAGAACTATCTTTACACGCCGTTTGAGCCGTCAATAAACTTTCAACCACGACCTTGGTCTCGTAATATCGCGAAATGCTCTCGCGATTTAACGAAACGTTCAGTGAAATAACTCTGACTGAGAATATCTGAAGAATTATTTCATCGCTCGATCCTCAATGGGACGACTTGTGCTTGTGGTTATCTCGGTGAAAAGTACGTAACCGGTCTAAATAAGGAAATTTTTTCCCGCAGTTGTTCCGCGAAATTCATCGTCGATTTGTGACCGGTACGAGCCAGATCGGTCGCGTGCGATTGATCCCGATCCTGGCGATCGTTATTTCGGTTAAGGAGCGAAAGTACCACGCCCGTCTCGCCGCGTTTCCCGTAAAAAGTGTCGTCAGGTCACAGGCGTGGGTAGGAACCAGCATCGATGCTCCGTATTTGGCGAATGCCGTACGAAACCCGTAGGCGAACCGGTAACCAGTCGGCCGCGTCATCCACGAGACCCAATGAGTCCCTGTACAGGGTCCATCGCGATATAGAAGCGCCATTGAAACGAACGTACACGTCGCTTCGACACATATACATTCTACGATGAGTCACTATTTTCAATCACTGCCCATTTAGAAACGATATTTGTTATTTTTCTATACGATAACACCTTTTTTTAATTCTTGCCCGCTTCTGAGCGGACGTTGTACTTGAATCTAGCCAACAGCTCTTTTTTATATTTGCTGATAATTTAAATTTATGCATTGACTCGATGCGACGTAACAGTATGAATATGTCTGAACGGACGCCTGGAAGTGAAAGCCATAGCAAGGACGTAAGAAGAAATTTCGAAAGATAAAGCTTCAATTGGAATAACTCGCATGAACTAGACTTCTTGTTGCTTTTTACGAAAGTCTGAAAAACGGCGGAGGATATTATTTCTACAGAGATTGAAACTATTTATAGGTATCATCAACTCTTATACTTGTTCTTATGCTTGTGCTTATATTATACTTGTTCTAGCAAAACTCGTCGATTGCTTCAAATTTAAACGACGTCGCACGTTAGAAATACACAATCGACAAAATTTCAGTCATTGTGTCAATTTATTTTATTATTTGTGTCATTTTATTTTAAGCGACGATGCTTCGTTAATCAACTGCTCGTGGATAAAGTTTGTCAAAAGATTAAAAATCGGTACCACGGGCTAGTTCAGCGTTGCGAATTTTCTCGAAGAAACGAGAATTGAATAAAAAAAAAAGAAGTCGAGTCGAAAGAACGAGTACTCGATATGGCAGCAAAGTGAAAATCGAACGACGGATAAAAACGAAAGGGGACAGTTCGAAATTCGCGCGATCCATTCGCATTTACTCGCGAAGAAGGATGCGATCGGATTCCAAAGCGTGGCCAAACACACTTGCGTGTATGGCGCGTAACGTTAAGCGTGCTTGCGGATCGTGATCGATCGTTTCTCACGGGCGATCTTTATGGTTAACAGGGTTAAGTATATATGAAGAAAAAGGTCTCGCGCAAATCAGGCTATCCTTTTCTACGTCCCTCTCAAGGGAATCGAAAGCTTGCCCAACTTGAAACACGGTCCCGGCTGGCTCCTTTTATAATGGATAGCGCTATAATGAAGCACGGTACGGCGCGTTCTCTTATTAATTAACGTTAAAAGGGAAACTTTTGTAATTCCGCTTCTAAAACGAAGCAATGTACTCTGACCTCTATAACGACCCCTTGCGCGCCCATTCTATCCAGTCTTCCAGATCTCGAGGTCCTATCGCCCTCCCTCTCTCTTTCTCTCTCTCTCTTTCTCGCAAAATAATTAAAATACCTGCTTCGAGTGTTTCCTTCGCGACTACAAGGAAAAATTCATTCTCCAGCCCCCCTTCGAGTCTGATAATCTCCAAATCGCGCGAGTTCATTCGGCCATCGAATTCGGATCGTACGCAGAGTCTTAAAAAAAAAAAAAAAAAAAAACAGTTTTCGTTTATAATAATGCAGCAACTTCGGAAGCTTTCGGCCAGAACGTTATATATATATATATATATATATATATATATATGTACTTGCAACGCGCTTTGTACCCGGTCTCATCATCATTGCACAAAGGGAAACGAACGCACGGTCACGCATGGTTACCGTTGAATACGTAAAATACGTCATTCTCATGAAATCACCACAAGCTGCACGTTGCTCGCTCGTGTATAAATTCTACGGCGTATTTTCGCGTACGGCACACGATACGTACTTTCTGGTATTCGATTATTGGCAACTTTCGCGTTCACCCAGTGAGATTCGACGTCGAATTTTCGTGAAACTGGCGAGAAAGCATCAATCGCTCGACGAGAAGGCCCTTGGCAAGAGCGACGAAATCAGAGTGGCTACGAAAGGATCAATTTTATCGTTGCGAAAACTGCATAATGGAGAACAGTGTTTCGATATGGTAAACAGCAGCGTGGAAAACATGTAATAATGCGATCAACGAAGCCAAACGAAATTACATTAAACCGAATGAAAAGACCGTTAAGCGGTTTAACTAGCAGTTTGCCGAGCGTATAATGAAGAATTTGATGGTAATTTCATCGGTGAGCCGACCATAAAAATGATCACGCTTAGGAGCATACCGATATCGGTTTAATCCCACGGTTATGAACAAGGATCTATGGAACGGGGACATATCCATGTATCGCATTGATTTACGTTAAATATATATATATATATATATATATATATATGTATATATGTATATACAGGATGTTTTGTAACTTGCGGGACCCATTTCGGGAGCTGATTGTAAAAATAATGAAAAAAAGTCACATAAATATATATCCTATCTGCCTTCGTTTATGAGATATAATGAACTTTCTGTTTTAATTACTTTTGCAAAAAATGCTCGAGATGACCACCTCCTGCACGCGTCTTGTCATTCATCTGGTTACTCTCTCTATCGTTCCTGGTATTTCTCGAATTTGTCGGAAGGCTTGCTCTATTCTATTTCGTGGTATTTCAGCATTTTCAATCGACGTTGCGTATACAATAGATTTTAAATGTTCCCACAAATGAAAATCTAATGGATTGAAATCCGGAGAACGAGCAGGCCATGCAAATAGGACCTCCACGACCAATCCATTTATTTGCAAAGCGTTGATTTAAAAATTGCCTAGCCACTCGGCTAAAACGCGGCGGAGCTTCATCATGCATAAACCGCGTACGAAGTCTAATATCGACTGGAACTTCCTCTAATATTTCGTGTAAACGCGTGCTCGAAAAATCAACGTACTTTGTGCCTGTTAGTTTCCCATCGAGAGAAAAAGGTCCAATTAAAAATTTATCAATTATTCCTGCCCATACGTTTAAACCAAACTGGCGTTGATGTCTCGAATGCACAATAACATGTGGGTTCACTTCATCCCAATTATGATTATTATGAAAATTGAATATACCGTCCCAGGTAAGACTAGCTTACTAGAGTTTGCTCTGTTTATAAAATTCATCGTATCTCATAAACGAAGACGGGTAGGACATATATTTACATGACTTTTTTCCATTATTTTTAGGCGTACAATCAGCTCCCGAAGTGGGTGCTCCACAAGTTACGAAACACCCTGTATATCGGAATATGTACGAACAAAAAGTCGGGAGAGGAGGAGGCGTCGCCTCTCGTTACATACGAGGCAAAACGATCCATATAAGCGGACATACGAATTTTACGAAGAAGATGGTAGGGGGATGATACGAATGCATTTGCAGGCCGGTGATGTCATGGACCGTTTCGTTCGGTTTACTCACTCGCGGTAAGGGTAAGATTCTGTTCTCGAACGATCCTTAATACAGCGATAAATATTCGAGAGTGTTCGTAAGGCCCATATCGTGATATACCCAGTACGTGGCCAGCCGCGTACGTACGTAAGTAGACGAGAGATCGCGTTTCTCCGTACACGGCCATGACACTAAATTACAGGCTTGTACAGTGGTTGTCAATCTGCATTTACTTAAGCAAGATCGCTCCATGTACGCGCGCCATGTAAGCAATTCATCATCGTACTTTTGAGAAACCGGACTGCCCAGACCCAATTCAACTCGGTGTCATTGTTGCGCCGAGAGAAAAGGGATACCGGGAATTAGGGCACGCGAAGCAAATAGCAAACACGGTACATAATTGATCGAAAAGTGTGCATGACGTTGATTAATCTTACGCCTTTGTGTGTGTATATATGTATATATATATATATATATATATATATATATATATATATTTATACAGGGTGTCCAAAAAAGGTTGGGACCAAACTTGGACTACGTGTTATCGAGGTCAAATGAGATGAAAAAAAGTTCAGACAAACTCATGTCCGAAAATGCTCTATTGAAAAGATATAAGCGTTCAAAGATTTATGGACAAAATTCGACTTACAGAATTCGTTGCACACGTATTACAAATTCTCAATAAGGTTATTGCAAAATAATCTTCACGATTATGGTGCATGATGCCTCATTGGAAACACGCTGTCAAATGTGGTTTCAACATGATGGTGCCCCGCCACATTTTGAACGGAATGTACGTGAATAGACAATTCCCTCAACGTTGGATCGGTCTGACCAATCAGTTGGCCTCCTAAGTCACCTGATACTTTGGGAATGTATTCAAAATGCATTTACTATTATTTCCAATGCAAATGGAATATTTGAAAGTGCTCGACAATCACTAATTCGACGAATGGAAGCCTGCATTCTTGAATTTGAACATTTCTTATAACTGTCGTAACAAATCATAAATATCTTTGGAAGCTTATATCTTTTCAATAAAGCATTTTCGGACATAAGTTTCTAGGAACTTTTTTCATCTATTTGACCTCGGTGACGCGTAGTCCAAGTTTGGTCCCAACCTTTTTGGACATCCTGTATGTACATATATATCGAGACAGATTTCGCTGCGACAAATGGTGACAGTCACCAAAGGGTATCGATAGAAATGTAATTACGATGCAATTTCGTCCAGTGGTTCACGCATAAGACCAAACCACAGAACGGAAAGTTGTCGGCAGTATCGACAGTTATCGAGCCGCGTGCATAGTAGACCGCAGGCAGCATTGGCACGCATGAAAAGGGAACTGTTATCTTGAGAACAGAAGCTACGGGGTCAACATGTCGCGTATCACGCACACTTCTCATCACCGATAATCACGTCGACCGCTAATATTAACATTTTTCGAAAGAATCGTTCCAAAGACGTCGGCCTAGATATCGCTCGCGAGTGCTCTCGCACGCGAACTCCATCTTCCTACCGTAGAATTCTATCGGGATCAACGGGGAACAACAGAGATCGTGCTTATACAAGGACGCGTCCACGCGGGCGGATATACATATATATACATATACATATATATATATGTATATATATATATATATGCATGTACGTACAGGTATATCTCTCTAGCGCTGCAGATGCGGTTACCAGAGGGAGAGTATTGATGAAACAATAGAAAGTACATGCAAGAACGGGCCATATCGCGATCCACATATGGTGAACGGTAGAAATAAGCGCGATGTAAATCGATCACGAAATTGTCGCACGAATGTACATCCTTATATTCACGACAGAATATGGTGAATACGTAAGCACGATAGATTACAGTCTAAATATTAATGCGAGGTGATTCCTCTCTCCCTTTTTTTTTTTTTTCGTTCTTCCTTGCACCGAAGAATTATTGGTTGCGTCAATCGTAATTGATCGATACTCCTACAGCGGACGTTAGCTTACGAGGAAATCGGATCGCGCGTGGGACCCCTGTGAAGCGGCAACCGTTCCAACATTGCTGTCGGACGTGCAAAACTCAAACTTCGAACGTTGAACAACGACGTTTACGTTTGCATTCGAACGAACGATTCGAAACGTGAAAGCAACGCTATTTTCTCGATACGAACGAAATTTCCAGGGAAATGGGAAATCATGGAAATTGCGCTTCCCGGAAAACAGATCAAAGACAAGCCACGTCCGATTTTATGTATAAAGGCACGTACAAAGGCACCCGTACTTACATCGGATCAAAGGGAGAAAAGAATCCCACTTTGCGTTTAACGTACGATCTTTCTCGCGCTTTTACGCACGTCCGGGTTGAACGGTCGAGATGTTTAAATGCTGCTCACGAGTCCTGAAGTATCGTCCGTTCAAATCTTAACCAACGTAAACGATACGAAACGTCAAATTTTCATCTTCCATTGCCAATTTCAGGTGACAGCGTGATTTTTATTGTGTATCGGTAAGGAAGTTTCGGTGAAATGTCAAGTTAACACTCACCTTTCCGTTTATATCCTCCTGTCAGAGTTTCTACGCGTCATATCGACTGAATTGACATCGTATCGGCGACTGATGACAGTGGTTTCTTCGAACACTGCCGAATCGCGATGTCGCGATGTTGATTGTTCGAAGGTGTACGGAATGAGACAATGCATTGTTTCCACGACGAAACCGAACAAACGTTTGGCACAGATTCGGTAACGGCGGGACGCCGTTGCACCGACGGCGATTCGCACCTCACAGATACATCGCGACGTCTGACGTTCCCGCGCCCATTGGCGTCGAGACAACGTCGCCATGACGACCGCGCACAACAACGTCTGCTCATGCGCACTTCGTTTCTATTACGTAGATTATAACGCGGCAATATACGACTACCGGAAATGACTTCCAATAAAATATAACCAATAAAAACAAAGTGCGACGAGCGTGTTTCAGTAACCCTTGCAATATAGCAAACGTAACGATAATTAGATTTTTTAAGTTTATATTAAGTAACTGTAATTAACGAAAGTGAAAGAGATAATTTCTAGATTTTTCGAATTTTAAACAAATGTTATTGACATTAATAACGTGACTTGCGGTATTGAAGATAACTATAGGCGACAACATGATTCTTCAAAAGATAAATGTTTTATATACACATACGGAAGTTTTGTAATCCAGAAATTTCTCAATTTATATAATACGTATATTAAATATAATAGGTGTGTACATAAACAATAATTACACCATCCATTTAAGAATAAATAATTTCACTTTTGACCAGCATGTATATATATATATACACATATTTATGCACGTCATATTCGTTAGTTTTTACAAATGAATTGACTTGCACATAAATTCACATTATTCATGATACAAAGTCCACTATACCTGGAGTAAAAGTGATTGATAATACGTCCTTGTTAGATACCAAACTATATTCAGATATTTCCATCAAATATCTAATATCCAGATTAATAAGATTTGTTGCAAGAATATAATATACATAAATTCAAACATATTAAATAACAACAATTTATATTAATTCCATATTTGCATATAAATTGCTATAGAGCTTTATATTATCATTATACGAAATGAGATAATAATCGGTACAGTATTAGTTATCTACAATTTATTTTTAAACCATTTTGATATCAAGATGAAAGAGAGAAGTAAATAAGTTCTTTCAATGTAGACAGAGTTTTAAATAATTAAAATATCATTTGAGTTTTTAATACATTTTATTAACAACTACAACGTTAACAAAAATTAAAGAATATACAAAAATAAAAAGGGAATGTTAACATTTTAATAATAATACAACACAGTGCTAATTGCTTGATATACAGTAATGAGAAAGCCTACAAAGAAAGCAAGTGCTCTATGAGGTTGTATTGACAAAATAGCATACGATATTGTGTGACCAACTCTAGCAATTACAAAACTCCTGATTAAATTTGTAGCTAACCATGCAGAAGGTCCTGTGGTTAACCAAGCGAATGTAACGATATACCATATAAGAATATTTTCTAAATCATTTAAATGTGCTCTGCGTACGCGTTCAACTTCTGGATCATTGGTATTAACTTTTGCTCCTTTTAGTCCTTTGGTATCCTCAATGTTTGAAAATACCTGCAACAATAAATATTCTACTTTTAACAATAAATTTCTACTTTTCTATACAATATAAAAAAAGATAATTTTTTAATTGTTGCACGTTAATAAAATAAAAGTTAATACATACCATATTTTTAAATCTGTAGCGTGCTGTTAATGGTGCCATTGCGAGCAATTTTATAGCAAGTATACTGCCCCAAAATGCAAAAGTTTTAAAAAGCTCAGGCTCTACAAGAGGTGCGTTCAAAGTGGACATTGTGAATTTTGTATATAATAAATGTATTCAGTATGAATTAATTCGATAATTCACGTTGTATAAAACGTATCTTATGAATTACGTTACAATGTCTGCGATGTACAGGGAACCGACTGAACTAACTCTAAGGACAAAATGTTATACCACCATACGTGCAAAGTGGGGATAGGTACACAAAAAAATTAAATGTCATCATGTATTAACAAATTTTTCATAATGACACTACAGAAATATGATAAGAATGTTATCTACTGAAATATTAAAATATTTTTTATATTTATTCGTACATTAATATTAAAAGTCTATACTTGTTTTATCTTTCGTATCTTGTGCAATATCGTGTTTTTTTAATTAAGTTCAAAAACATGATTCGTCATGTGGGCATTAACCACATAACATCTACTATGAAGATTTCCATACACATTGGCTAATTATTAATGTCCAATAGAGTTAGTCAGTCGTGCTCTTGTTCAACGCCATCCAATGAGAATACCGTACACATTGCTACCCCCTGATTGGTTCTTTCCGTTGGTATCTACGCAAAAGCATACAATCAGCACTCAGTTTTACAAGAAAGATTTGAACGACGATTTATATACGTGCGTATATAGTTTCTTTACGCGTTACGTGATTGGAGACTTACTTTCCAATCAGGAAACAGAAAAACTAGAAACTTATTAAACTGCTCATATTCAGTTGCTCCAAGTTTTTAAGCGTCAACTACTGCTAATGTAAGAGAAGGCTTTCCAGTCAGTTTAAACACAACGATCGGTGTAGTCTGGATTAATTTTCGTTGGGAAAGTGTCACGGAAGAAAAATAGGGAATATCGGAGTGCGCGTGCGCGAGAAGCAACGCTGACGCAGACGGTACGTCAGCTGTTTTGTTAGAGGTGCGTGCGTTGGGAATACTATATTGTTGATTGGAGGAGCACTTCGCAGTTTGTGGGTCTGATCATATTTCTTTGTTTATTTGATGTGCAGAATCGTACTATCATCATAGAAAACGTCCTGCCGCGAGTGAAAGGTCACGGCGCGTCGAGGAAAAGCTAACGGAACCGTAGTAAAAGCCACAAATTGTCTGGAAATTTATTCTGTCGAGAAGGAGCAGTGTAAAGGCGTCCGTCCGACTATAGTGTTCTGTGGTACCACTTCGGGAGGTTTTAGGACGTTCCGCTTCCTGGAACAGATTGCAGACTCTACTTCCAGAAGAGAAATATGGCACAAACAACGAGCAGCGCACTAAGGGCACTTGCCCTCGAATATAAAAGCCTTCAAGAGGAGCCCGTCGAGGGATTCCGAGTAAAACTCGTTAACGAGGACAACATGTTTGAGTGGGAAGTAGCTATCTTCGGGCCCCCGGATACGCTTTACCAAGGAGGATACTTCAAGGTAATTATTTGAATTATTCTTGGCTTTGTTCGTTTTGGAAACTCGGCCGAGCTAAAAACTCCGTTATTCGTGTCCTTTTTTTCCATGTAAACATCACAGTCGGGGGGGCATACTTTTCATTTTGTTGGTTATGTTTCTGCTGTCTCTTTCAACGGATGCGAGTTTAAACGTATTATTTGCCTCTGATATTGTTTTGATTGCTAAATACGGTTACATATTTTTTTACGTGTAAGATTATGTGTTACTATACACAAGATTACACGTATTATGCATAATCTTAATATTAATCTAATCTGATATTATGTGCGTTGTACATAATTTGGAATGTTGTTTTAATAATTTTTCAACTTCTTTCGCATTTCTATCTCTCGAAAATTCACCAACTTTGACGACCTGTACATTCCAAAAGTGTTATTCGACGATGACACGCGAAATATTACGATTACCTTGACCAGAAAAGTAACAACAGTGAATGAGTAATTTTGCGTGGCGGATCGCTGATAATAGATGTTTCAGTGGCTATCGTCGCCGTAATCTACCCGTGTTACGATTCGACGAATGTTTCCACGTACAAGTTAAGCGGCGACTTTCAGGCAGCGTTGAGTAATCCTGAAAATTAAAGATTGCTCAATACCATCGGATCGATCGCGTTCCATGCCGATTTTCCCTATAAAACTCTTTCTATCGGATTTTTTTTCACATGGTCGACAATACATCTCACGATGCAGCACTATTGGTTCCAGCAAATGCTTTCAAACCGGCGCTTACGATATATCACGTGAATTGCAATCGTACGTACAAGACGATTGCAATTGAAAATTTAAAGCATGAAAAGTGAAACTGTCTTGTATACTCCACGATACGTGTATATTTTTGAGAAAAATATGTTTTTAAATTACTTCGTTTTCGCTGCATCAGTCTAGTCTTTAAGCGAGCAGAAAACGAATCGTGTATCACTGCCGTACAGTTATACGGTTTTTTCTTTTTCTTTTTTTATTTTCTTGTGCAGTTCGCGTCCGCTTTCTAAACCACTCTCTGCTTCGTTATGAATTTACGAACGCTTATTCACGTAACGCGAGCGTTACCTATCTTCCCACAGTGTAACTGGCCGCAACGGGCACGGATCTGACAGCAACACCGTTATTTGCGAATGTTATCGTTCTCTACACGTGATCAACATCTACTTACGTGGGTGTCTCAACGAGACTCCAGACCCGCGCTTTATAATCGTAACGCGCCACTATCGTAAACAACGTCGTTACACGTTGTTATTGCGGTGACATTGTTCTTTGTTGTTCTCCGATCATCGCGATTAATGTCTAATGGAATTATAACAACGTAACACGTCGAGCAAAAGTTTCTGCGAATGCTCCGATATTTTCTCGAGCCATTGTAAAATAATTGAGAATTGGCGAAGTGACAGTGAACCGAGTTGACATCTGTTTTAGCGATTGATTCGGGGTAATGCGCCACGTGGAAATATATGCTGTCTAGCTTGAAATATATACTGCCACGTGCCGAAATTTGGCATGTGTGCCGTACGCGTATAGTCTTTAACAGAAGTACTAAAGCGTAGAATTTTCATCGGAGATATTAAAGTGAAAAAAAAAAAAAATAGAAACTACAATAGAATGTCGAAACTTTTGTTCATGTATTTTATGAAAATTCATTTAAACCTCTAAAAATTAGCATCTGTGATATATGTCTAAAAAAAAAAAATTATGAATTAGAAAATTTTGACCACTTTGGTGGTTCTAGCGTTAAGAGCGATAATATATAATACACACACATACATATATCTAGCGTTATATATATATATATATGTCTAAAAAAAAAAATTATGAATTAGAAAATTTTGACCACTTTGGTGGTTCTAACGTTAAGAGCGATAATATATTTACATATAATATATACATATGTATATATATATAATTATTTATTTATATATATATAATACACACACATACATATATCTAGCGTTATATATATATATATATATATATATATATATGTATGTATGTATGTATATAACGTATAAAGTCGCGTAAATCGAGGACATTCGTCACTTCCTGTTACAAAATCTTTGCCAACCAGTTGAAATCGAAAATCGTCGCGACGCGGCTCGCGGTATTTTAACACGTTTGCGATTATCGCACGGATATGTGGCGCAGGTAGAAACGCGACTCGTTCCCGGAATCGTGTTCATCCTGAACAACGCTCTCCGTCTAATCGGCGCGGAATGTGTGCAGATGTACGCGGCGTAGCGCAGATTCGTCGGTCGAATGAAGTCCCGATCGTCAGGATGCACAGAATCGCGCGCAGTCGCCAATCACCATGGACACAGTTCCATTTACCGAGCGGAAGTTATAACTCGCGCTGTCAACGATCGTTTCTCTTTCGAGGATTTGCGAATCGACCCGGCAAACGTCGCCACGTTACATAAAACACACCGTTCGTGCATTGTCCCGCGTCTATCTTTGGCCGGCATCCCCCGGAATCGTCTGAAACGACTTTCACCTAGCGCCACTCTGGCTAAGATCGTACGGATCGGATTTTTTTCTCCGGGGGGTGGGGGTGGGGGGAGGGGGGTCGTATCTCGCGAACTCTTGTCACCGATAAATGGGTCTCCTCGGTGCATAACTGTTTTGCGTTACCTGCAGTCGTGTCGTGTCTTGTCCCATCAAGACCCCCCCCCCCTCCTGATTTCGACCTATTTAATCCTTTCACCTGAACACGGTGAAAGATGGGCTACGCGAGAGACCAACTCGACTCGCGATGTATACGAGATGGGAGATTCTACGATTCTACGAGAAACAAGAATGGGAGTAACGAAACTTTGGTCATTTCTGTTTTCTTTCAGCTTTTGCTCGCGTCCGTGAATTTAAGCCGATAATCGCGTACTTCGCTCGCCCGTGGACAGAGTCGCGCTTAATACCCGCTGATCGCGATAACGGGGTCATTAACTTGGAATTTTCAAGCGAAAGTATATACGCGTAATTCCCACGAAACATTTCCAAGAGAGAAAGACAAAGAAATATCGCGAGAGAGGGATTAAAATTTCAATGACTAAGCGATCTCGAAAGATCCCAGAATCGACGGAAATATATGCTCAAGCGTGCACGCACAACGAAGAGAAAAGAACGAAATTATTTCGAGTGTTTATGGTCGGAGAGGCGAGTACAGACTTCCATTTTCGTGTTTTACCACGAACGACGAACGTAACCGCGGATATTCATAAAAAAAATACGAAATGCGTTTTGTGTCTTGTGACAAACGTCTCAGAAATTTCGAAGGTCGAGAGAGAGCCACGGCGTGCTTCTTATTTTTATCGACTCCACGCTACTCCTCTTCGTTTCACACCTAATATTCCTTCAGACTCGCAAACACTCGTAGATACTTTTCACGAATATATATTTCAAAAATTCATCGTATCAATTATATATATTATATATGTATTGAATAATATTATGTAATAGATTGAATTGTAATTTGTATTATTCATATACAATTGATATAACATCTTATTTTTAGTATATAATCTACAGAATACGATGTTGTACAGTTGTGTACAATAAATATTCTCCGCGATAAACAGTTCACAGATATACTTTTGCGAGTTGGTTTACTTTTTCTATCGTTTGACCAAGTGTGCAATTAAGATTAGTTATTGACACTGGGGATGGCCAGCTAGAGTTTTCCAGTTTGACAAAAGAATGGAACACAATTTTGCTCGGTACTTAAAGGTCACATCAGCGTCGGTATAAATACGACAGGTCCGTTTTTGTTCGTTTCTCTCTGTGTGGCTTCGTTTGAAAGAGCGCAAGTGTGTGTTAAGTAAGGCTTGAAGGGGACACGATGTCTTCCTGTCTTCCTGATTTGGGACGCTCCTTGATCCTCCTGAATTGGCGCGAAGTTTTTCCAACGAACGATGGCGAGCTGCAGTGCCGTCTAAGGGGTGGCCGTCAAGTGCTTATCGCCGAAATGGGTCGAGGAAATTTATAGGTCACAGTCGGGGGCGCAGCCGAGTCGACGGGCGAAAAACCGGCGAGTAAACGACCCTTTGAAATATCGCGACAACAGAAAATGGGTCGTCTTTCTACCGTGCTCCGTTTCTACATATCGTTACGAAAACCTCCTGCTTTTTCAACTTTTCGTTCGCTTAAATTTCAGCCGTCGTTCGAGCAGAATCATTGAACTCTAACTTTGGTGACTCGTGGCGATCATCTAAATCCAAGTTGTCATCCTGTTCGAAAGTTTGTTCGAACTGTTTCTTTTTTTTTTTGACGAGACGAAACTTACTCGTGCTACATTCTTCTGTGAAACAAGAGTTTTACATACACGCGTTACGTTACCTTGATTCCGTTCGTACACGTAATCGTTTAATTCGTATTTTTATGAAATCCAGTCAGCAACTTGTTCCATCTATTAAATATGTATAATATCGATTTACATAGCCGTACTTTACAACAGCTGACGCTTGCAGAAGGGTTAGGTTACCATTTACTTTTTTTTTTTTTCGCATACTGAGATCTCCAAACGTACATCTATGAACGTGCATACATATGTATAATGTTTTTCCACCGTCGTTACACGTTATTGCCGAAGTAATGTGTCCCTGTCACGTGTCAAGAGCACTGCATTATTGAAGAATCGAACGGTACGCGTTTACTTCGTTCACATAATCAGACGGTGTTATCATTTCTTTTTTTCTTTATTTTTTTTTTTTTTTTGCTTGTTTTTCCACGTCGTATCACGCACAATGTCTCTTTTCGATCGAGGCAATTCCCGTGCTCGATCATGGACAATCGATCTTGATTCCGCGAATATTCCTCTCGCCTGCACGATATCGCGTGAGATTACTCGCTGATCACTCCGTAATCGATTTTTTCCCGCGTCGTATCGATAAGCGCAACGCAATTAACGCCGGTTCGAAGATTCGTCTGTTCCTATGTCGCTTCGAGAACGTTTCGAAGAGTCGTCGAGCCGTCCTCTTCAAATGGATTAAAATCAAAGACGCGGAGAGGTTCCAAGCTCCGTGGATGACTCTAACCGCGGAGAATAACAAAGAGAGGGCGAATAGGAAAGTGACTTAATTCTAGGACGCCGTTATCCCGGTGGACGAGGTGGATATTTGGGCCATGACCAGCTTGCGATCAATATAGCGTCCCGTCGGCGAACCATCGACGAAAGTCGAGACCCAACAACGTCGGGGCGACCCTTACGTACGCCCTGCGTGTGTTGAAACGGATTCATTCTGTACCAATACAACCCCTTTGCGCGCGAGAGAAGAGAGGGAACACGCGTCCCCTCTCTCTCTCTCTCTCTCTCTCTCTTTCAGCCTGCGCGCGGATGATCGTCAATTTACTGATACCTTGTCGTTATTCCGACGGTTATTATCGAAACAAAGCTACGGTGTTCATTACGCGTCCATTATCGGCGATATCTCTCCTTTGTCTCGCGGCCAGCTTTTGCCATTTCAGAAAATGATTATACGATTCGTTCGTTGAATGCGAGCCGTGTATATACACGCTTCGAATGGCGTTTTAACGAACAGTCGAGTCGCAGGACGATCCCTTCGATCTACGCAAAAAAAAAAAAAAAAAAAAAAAAAGAAAAAAGATAGAATTTTACGGACTACCCTCGGTACTCGACTGTTTTCCGGGTAAATTCACCCCTCGCGCAATTACGTTTCCCTCGAGCCCCTCGAGACGCACGCCTCTAGCCGTCTATCATTCTCGTTCGATTTTTTTTTTTTTTTTTCTTTTTTTTCCCGGGAAAAATGTCGCGATATTACGACAACTTTCACTTTCATTACTGTCGGAGCACGATGTTTGCGAAACGACGTCCTCTTTTCTTTTTTGACAATTCATTGACGATAAAGTTTCGAGATCATTATCGAGACCCGTGCGCGTCGAATGGAGCATGATCGCAACGTTTTCTCTCTGTTGCAGGCACACATGAAGTTCCCGCCGGATTACCCGTACAGTCCACCCAGCATCCGATTTATGACGAAAGTTTGGCACCCGAACGTGTACGAGGTGAGTAAATACAGGAATTATCGATCCTCCGCGTGCCTCTTCTTCTTTTCATCCCCCGTTCCGCGTCGACTCTCTCTGTGTGTGTGTGTGTGTGTGTGTGTGTGTGTGTGTGTGTGTGTGTGTGTGTTCTCCCCTCGGTCCGTCGCTGAATCTTCCTCTCTCTCCACTCAACCCACCCTCTCTTTGCTTTCTCCGATTCCCTCTTACGTCTCTCGCTCCGAGTCGCGTAGCTTTCGCGAGCACTCGCGACACATCCGTGGTTTACGAGCGTGTGTCTCGTTTGCACTCGCCTTCGGCGTAGTCCAGCGTCCAAGCGCCACGTTCAATGTGTGATCGAACGTCGCGAAGAGAATCTCGAAATTGTTGTTTATCGCGAATTAGCGAGGGACGAGGTGAAGAGATCATCGGGGCCTGTCAACTGGGAGCGCGCCGGGTTCTTCGTGTGACCCTTCAGCGACTGGCTGAAGAGTCAACGACCGTCCAAAGCTCGTTGGACATTGGTGTCCGGTGGCGCTCGTTGGAAACGCGTCGCGACCAACGGCGAATAAACGCACGAAAATTTTATGCGTCGTGTATAACGTTGCGCATTAATTACACGGTGCTGCGTCGATAGCTGCGCCGAGCAACATTGTCGCGATATATACGAGCGTCGATATACGCTTCGGTTTTATTCTTGGCGGCGCGTGAAAGCCAGCTGATGCTGTTATTCCGTAACAATCTAGATAATTATCGAAAAGACGCAGAAGGAGGAAAGAAGAGGGAAACGGTAACGAGCAGCGGAGGAGTTTTGCCTCTCCTCTCTGTCGCTGCTCGGCACAACTTTTCTGCCATGAAAAACTTTCGTTCCGTTTTACCTCGTGCGAATGTACGCGGTGTCCCGAATTTAAAACTTCCGGCAGCGTGCATGGGACTGACGAACCAAAGAAAAATGTCCTTTAGAGGACAGTTCGCTCGTTTTCACTTGGTTTTGGAGAAAATCGCGAAAAAAGGGAGGAAAATGATTCTTTCTCTTGGTTCGTCTGTTGTATTGTCTTATGATGTCTATGATATATATTATTATATACAATATAATACAACGTAATGTAATATAATATAATATACTATATATGTATATATATACATATATCATCATTGTCTATAATTATATACAATATAATGTAATATAATATATAATATGTATATATATATATATATCATCATTATCTTATAATATCATCTATAATGTATAATTGTACAATATAATATAATATAATATATATAATACAATATAAAACTATATATGTATATATTTATATATATATACATATATCATCATTGTCTTATAATATCATCTATAATATATATAATTATATACAATATAATATAAAACAATACAATATGATATACATAATTATCAATATAATACAATATATATATCATTATTGTCTTATAATATCATGTATAATATATATAATTATACATAATATAATATAAAACAATACAATACAGTATAATATATATAATTATTAATATAATACAATATAGAATTATGATATATTGTCTTACAATATTATATTATCTATTAAGAACACATAATGCATATTCTTAACGAATTTTCTCATGAGATGTAGAACGAACTGTATACAACAGTATGGCCACCCAAATCACGTCGCAATTAATTTCAATAATACTTCAGACAAAGATGTTCTGCAGACGTCGTGCAGTGAAAGCAAGATTTTGAAGGGCCTCGCGAAATCTAGGAACGATTCAATCACCGTGTTGACAGATACCCAGAGGAATATCGTGGAAAATCCGTTCGATTGTCAACCTCACGTGGCCTTGACACCTCTTTGCAGCGAGTTTACCATTGCACACTCGAAATATACTGAAAGAGAGTCAGCAAACGCTAATGTAGCCGAAAAAAAATAGAACGATCTTAATTCGACCTCGATCAGCTAGTGTTAGTTCGACAGTTAATTAATCAAGACTGTGGTCAGTCTCAGTCCAGCATAGTCAATTAGTCATGGATCAAACTTGAACTGATTCTATGAACATTAATCAGTAAAGCAATCGAATCATTCAACTGTATTTAGTTCCACATTAATGGCTGATCTTTCGATACATAGATCTCGAGTCAGATGCAATATTCAAAGTATCGTAACTATATAATGAAAATGGTATTTAAAAGATTGGTCACTTGCGTTATATGGAACCAGCTCTGATTAGCTAGATATATTATTTTGGTAACGTTTGGTGCACTGCAGCTAAAAAAAAAAAGGAATCTCAATCCTTTTGATTCACGTTCACGTTTTGATAAACTTACTGAATAGAACTGAAACTTTTTTTTTTTCTACGATTTTCTCGAAAACGAGCATTTCCCTTGAGAAATCCACCGGAGGATTTTTTTTCTTCAGTTCCTAGTTAGGTCTGTACGCTCTCGAAGTGACTTTTGACATTTAAACTCGGGACACCCTGTGCATAGCCCACCGTTGCGCTCTTGTATACGCTATTTTCCGTGCAATGAATACTTTTCATACGTTACGTCTCTCCATGCTCTCGCGCGGAGGCCAATGCACTCCCACCTACCATCGTCTCAATCCCTCTTCCTTCCTTTCTTTCTTTCTTTCTTTCTTTCTTCCTTCCTCCCTCTTTTTGCACCATTCTTTCTTCCTTTTTTCTCTTTTCCTCGCCAGATTTATTCTTCGCAAAAGCTTCGCGACAACGAAGACGAACACAAGTAATTTGTTTAATGAGAGAGTATATAACGGATGGTCGGCGCGGACACGAAGGTTGTCACCTCGGTGAACTCTGTGATCGGTTCAGCTCTGCGATTATCAGTCAATCGAAGCATCTGCACGTCGGTCGATTTTTTTTTCTTTCTTCTTTTTTTTTTTCTCACCAACGCTCAGCGCGTCTCGCCTTTGTCTCTTCGACGAGATAGACTGTTCGTCGCCTGTGTAAAAAAAAGAGGGGGGGGAGAATGCATCATGCAACAATTACATTATGGATATCTTCAATTGCAATTTCAGTACTGCAGTCGAAATTTAACCCTTTGCCCCCCGACAAACGTTTTTCTATCTACTGATCGTCAAATAAATAAATAATATTGAAAATATATAATATAAATAATATTGATATAATAATATTTAAATATATAATATAATAATATTGATATAACAGTATAATAATGTTTAAATATATAATATAATAATATTGATATAACAGTATAATAATGTTTAAATATATAATATAATAATATTGATATAACAGTATAATAATGTTTAAATATATAATATAATAATATTGATATAACAGTATAATAATATTTAAATATATAATATAATATTGATATAACAGTATAATAATATTTAAATATATAATATAATATTGATATAACAGTATAATAATATTTAAATATATAATATAATAATATTGATATAATATTTGAAATTTTGTCTTTCGAACGTGTGATATCGTTTAAATTTAAAGCAGTCGTCAACGTGCATCGTGAGTTTGCTAGAGCAAGTATAATATACTAGAGTTAATGATACCTAAGCAGTTTCAATCTCTGGAAAAATAATATCCTCCGCCACTTTTTGGACGTTCAATGAACTCTCTAACCTTTTCAGGGACGAATTTTTAACTTCAGTTCTAACGAGGAAATTTCGTTTCATTTCATTTTATTCGTGGCACGTGAAGAAAATTTAGTTCACATTTCAAAGGAAATAACTATTTTTGTAAGGGTTACGCGAATGGAAGTAGCTTTTTGAAGTAAATGAACTGTCCACATACGTGGCCAAGGGCGTGAAGAGGATAAGAAGTCCAGTTTATGTGAATTATTGAGTGAATCAATCGACTCGGAGCTGCCTCCAAGAATTTCTTCTTTCCAAGATTCTTTTGTCCTTTTTATTTACTCTTGTCGTTATTATAGCTTTCACTCTGGACTATTATTCATCGCGTCGTACCAAGTGTGTACGTTCGTTATAATTATCAGCAAATTATAAAAAGAGGAAGTCCGAGCTGTTGGCTAGATTCATGTCTCCTCGGGAGGGACAGTCGAGTGCAAAAGGTGCAAAAATGAAAAAAAAAAAATGCTAGATAATCGCGATACATTCGAACCGGAGGACCGAATCACATTCTACCGAGTCTCTCCCCCTTTGTCCACGATCGTCTCGCCACGTGAGTCACGTGCGTGAGAAATCTCTTGCTCTGCGGGGGATCTTACGAGCTCGCCATAAACACGAGAGACATCGCCAGACAATAATAACTGTCTCTAGCTTGAATTTTTCTTTTTTTTCTCCTCCCTCCGCGAACGCGCCATTGTTCCCTCGGTAACTGTTTGTCGAACGACAAGTCACAGCCTCGCCGCTGGAATCTAGATAATACATCCATCCCTCGTGGAAACAAAGGGAAAACGAATCGTTTACTCCTCTGGTGGACAGGAGAATGTTGCAGTGCCAACGAAAACGGGTTAGTCGTACGCTAGAGTTTCGTCTCAAGGGTTACAAACTCTCCCTGCACGGAAATTTTTTTTTTTTTTTTTGATATAAGAAAAGGGAAGAACGTTTATTTCAATTATTAAATATAAAATGTTTCTCAAAATGAAAAGAAAAGTAATATTCGAATAAATTCTTTATTACAGAGTGGAGCATAAATAATCCGGCCGTGCAACTAACGTTTGAAATGAAGTTCATTGAAACACATCTTTTCTTCCCAAAAAAAGTGGGTTAAAAAATATGCATTAATTGTCAAAAAAGAAAAAAAAAAATGTGGGACGATTTTAAACCCACCTAATCTCAAAGATTTCACCCTTACGAGTTATCGAAATTTACAGCTTTGACTGTTCCGTTCGTCTTCGTTCTCCTCGTGCAGACCACGTTGTAACTATATCGACTCATCTGTCATTCTTAACCAATTTCACGTAAGTTTCGAATCACGATACGCAGCACAAAAATAGGCATTCTTGCCGTGTTCGTGATTAACAGTCAACGCGATAATTGATATTTCACGTGCAATTGCTCCGACTGTGTTATTCCACGAAATACGTCCACTTAAAGTTACTTGACCTGAAACGCAACTTGAACAAGTGTGCGTGTGTGTGTGTGCGTGTGTGTAACTTGACTAATACCGAACGTGTCTGCACGAGACACGTAATACGAAGAATGCACCGCGTTGTGTCAACCGAGAACCGCTTCGATATTCCACGATATGACGATACGCACGTTCCCTTGCCAACAGTGATGACCCTGGTGCCACCCACCCCTTCCTCGCTCACGTTCAGATACGCCGTATCTTCGCTCACGGCGTTGAGGTGGAATCATTACAAAATCCGTAGGCTCGTTTGCCCTCGGCGGAGAGGTCGTCGCCTCAAGATTCGACGAACCGTAAAACGTCTGACCGGCTGTACGTGCACCAGCATATAGAGAGAATGAGAGGGAGTGGAAGGGGGGTAGAGAGGGAAAGGAGGAGAGATTCACGCGCGCGTTCACGGTTGCTCCCTGCCTCGCTCTTACGCAAGCTACCTTTCTCTCTCTCTCTCTCTCTCTACGTCTATCTGGCTCTCTGGCTCTTTGTAGATGAGAAAAAGGATGCGTGTTATATACGTGTGTGTCGCAGGTCCGCTATATATCGACATGAATTACGCGTGTATAAGTATCGCCCGTTTACGAGCGGCTCTCTCAGGCCGTAAGGTGGAAACGCTCTCGAATAAGGTCGCGCTTAAGACCTCGATCTGCCATTAACCACTTGCGCTGGCAACTGATTGCGGACCATAACGAGTGACCGAACCGTACACAATAATTCGCCCCTTTCTTTTTGAACTCGTCGGTATGATATCACTGAATATAAATTATTGAGAAATAATGTAACAAATTTATTATTTGTTTTGCCTGGGTTATACTTAAATATACAGAACTGAGAAAATATTGCAATTCTGGAACAAGAAATTCTCAACGTGCGTGGCACGTCTTTCCAGCAGAAGAGGTTAACCCCTCTGATTGCCGACCATAACGAGTGACCGAACCGTATACAATAAATTCGTCGCTTTCTTTTTGAACTCGTCGGTATGATATCACTGGATAGAAATTATTGAAAAGTAATGTAACAAATTTATTATTTGTTTTGCTTGGGTTATACTTAAATATACAGAACTGAGAAAATATTGCAATTTTGGAACAAAAAATTCTCAACGTGCGTGGCACGTCTTTCCAGCACAAGAGGTTAACCTCTCTGATTGCGGACCATAACGAGTGACCGAACCGTATACAATAAATTCGTCGCTTTCTTTTTGAACTCGTCGGTATGATATCACTGGATAGAAATTATTGAAAAGTAATGTAACAAATTTATTATTTGTTTTGCCTGGGTTATACTTAAATATACAGAACTGAGAAAATATTGCAATTCTGGAACAAGAAATTCTCAACGTGCGTGGCACGTCTTTCCAGCACAAGAGGTTAACCCCTCTGATTGCCGACCATAACGAGTGACCGAACCGTATACAATAAATTCGTCGCTTTCTTTTTGAACTCGTCGGTATGATATCACTGGATAGAAATTATTGAGAAGTAATGTAACAAATTTATTATTTGTTTTGCCTGGGTTATACTTAAATATACAGAACTGAGAAAATATTGCAATTTTGGAACAAAAAATTCTCAACGTGCGTGGCACGTCTTTCCAGCAGAAGAGGTTAACCCCTCTGATTGCGGACCATAACGAGTGACCGAACCGTACACAATAAATTCGTCGCTTTCTTTTTGAACTCGTCGGTATGATATCACTGGATAGAAATTATTGAAAAGTAATGTAACAAATTTATTATTTGTTTTGCCTGGGTTATACTTAAATATACAGAACTGAGAAAATATTGCAATTTTGAAACAAAAAATTCTCAACGTGCGTGGCACGTCTTTCCAGCACAAGAGGTTAACCCCTCTGATTGCGGACCATAACGAGTGACCGAACCGTATACAATAAATTCGTCGCTTTCTTTTTCTTTTGAACTCGTCGGTACGACATCACTGGATAGAAAAATTATTAACAAGTAACAAGCTTATCATTTATTTTACCTGAGTTACATTTAAATGTACTTAAAACTGAGAAAATATTACAATTTTTGCGACAAAAACGAGAGGTTAACGGGACAGGATCCTCGCCGCTTGAGCTTCGCCCAGCTATCTCGTGTCGAGGCGAGTCCCGTTTCAGAGCAGTTCTTCGTTTGAAAAATAGTCGTATCGCACGGACAACTTTTGCGAGAAGTTGTTTCGTTCGAGGGGAAAAAAGAAGGACGTTTCTTCTACTCGGGAAATGATTATTAAGCGAGAGAAGAGAAGTGTTTCGCGAACGCGTAGGAGTCGATGGAAAATGGCACGGGCACGCCCACGCCGTTCTGTCAAGATATTTAGAAACGTTGATCGTCTGCGAGGCTTCCTGTTTGGATCGGCCAGGCGAAAATTTCTCCTCCGCGTCGCAACGCTTGTGTGATTCACCAGTCACCGGAGGAGGCGTGAAAGTGGTTCAGTCACCTCGTCGAAAATAATTCCAATCGCCTCTATTTATCGCCTGGTTTGGTTCGAATCGAACGTGACGCAACCGTCCGATGGAAATTGATGTATTTGGATTTCTGTGATTCCGTCGCGTTTAGAGCAGAAGAGAGCCAGGCATTGGCAATGAGATTCTCGCTCGAGATCGATTTCAAACCCGAGATTAGACCAGAGTTTCCGTAAATCCTCGAGCCCGCTCGAATTCACGAGAAAGTCTAAAAGAATCGCCGGTTTGTGTTATAGTTGCCCGCGATAGTTCCGATCGAGGGGTCTATTTTCGAGGCTGACCAGCGCTCGGCAAGGTTCTCACCTCGCCTTCGAACAGATACACTTCGCTTCCCTCCTTATCCCTCTCTCTCTCTCTCTCTCTCTCTCGACGACAGCATTGCTAGCTAATTTTAAAAATTTACTCTTTCGAACGTTTTTCTCGCACGCGTAACGTTGTTATTCAGTTGGAAAACACAGGTTTTTCCTCTGCAGTATCTTATCTCGTACTGTTCGATAAACGTCTAATAACCGTCTATGTTATTGCAGATATATATATAAATGAATTCTTTAATCTAATTTCGACTTTCAGTGTCTCACAATCAGGCATGAGACGCGTATAAGTGTCAGATATCTTGCTTGACTGCATTAATCTAAAAGTTAAGGAATTTCTAACTTTTTGAACATTCTAATATTCTAATATTAAAAGTTGAAGAGTTTCGAATCTGGCACGCACTTTGATCCCGAATGTCTGTTTTTAATAATTTTTAAAATCAATATTATACAAATTAATATAAATATAATTTAACAGTATTAATGTAATACTAATTATAAATTAACTTCTAAAAATTACTAAAAATCAATATTATGTAAATTAATATAAATATAATTTAACAGTATTAATATAATACTAATTATAAATTAACTACTAAAAATTATTAAAAACCAATATTATATAAATTAATATAAATATAATTTAACAGTATTAATGTAATACTAATTATAAATTAACTACTAAAAATTATTAGAAATCAATATTATATAAATTAATATAATTTAACAGTATTAATGTAATACTAATTATAAATTAACTACTAAAAATTACTAAAAATCAATATTATGTAAATTAATATAAATATAATTTAACAGTATTAATATAATAATTATAAATTAACTACTAAAAATTATTAGAAACCAATATTATATAAATTAATATAAATATAATTTAACAGTATTAATATAATAATTATAAATTAACTACTAAAAATTATTAGAAATCAATATTATACAAATTAATATAAATATAATTTAACAGTATTAATCTAATACTAATTATAAATTAACTACTAAAAATTATTAGAAACCAATATTATATAAATTAATATAAATATAATTTAACAGTATTAATGTAATACTAATTATAAATTAACTACTAAAAATTATTAGAAACCAATATTATGTAAATTAATATAAATATAATTTAACAGTATTAATGTAATACTAATTATAAATTAACTACTAAAAATTATTAGAAATCAATATTATATAAATTAATATAAATATAATTTAACAGTATTAATATAATAATTATAAATTAACTACTAAAAATTATTAGAAATCAATATTATACAAATTAATATAAATATAATTTAACAGTATTAATGTAATACTAATTATAAATTAACTACTAAAAATTATTAGAAACCAATATTATATAAATTAATATAAATATAATTTAACAGTATTAATATAACGCTAATTATAAATTATAAATTAACTTGCGCCGTGACTTTAAGAACGTAATTAATAAAGATAGCAACCATCCAATCGAGTTGCACCACGCGTCCAAGTATTTCAATAATACGTAGCGCTTGCAGTAATAACATACGTACGAATTGCACGCGACTAATTAGCAAAAAATAGGTGCCAATAGACGCTCGATACAAATCGTATCGATACACTTGGCTTGCATGTGTGCCCAATGTCCCGCTCGCGAAAAAAAGAGGCGCGCTCGGCGCGTTTCTTACGTACATGCATATATCGAGATACGCTTCGATATACAATCAAATCTTTGGGGTATTTTCGGGCATCGAAAGGCGCGACTTGATTTTCGCTTCGTACGAAACGTACGAGCATTAAACCATTAACACGAGCGAAGCAGGGGCCGGTTTTTACGTTCAGACGTAAAAGTCTGTCGTGCGTTCGAGCCATAATCCGGCAAGAAATCGCGCGACCTGTTGCTGCACGTCGTCGTCGTTGAAAACGAAGCGTTTCTGATAACGCGATCGCCGCCTCTGTTTTCCTTTCAGCGGTGGTTTTCTTGCCAACTGCGAGCTCCTCCGTCGAGGAAACCTTGTTTTATTTATTTATTATGCGAGTTTCGAGAGTTAAAAAAAAAAAATCGTTTGCCCTGGTTAGCGCCGGATGCGCCTTCCTGCGATTGTCCACGACAGCGTGTTGTGTTGTGTTGCGCCGTTATCGTTCAGAAACATTCTCAAACGACGCCAGTGATAGTGGCGGCGAATTTTCAGGAATCGGCGTAAACCGAGAACCAGAAGGGGACAGACGGTGCTTCTCTTTTTTCTCTCTTTCTCTGCGTTGGCCAGTTGCCAACGCCACTGCGGTATGCCATGCTTTTGTCCACAAAGAGAGCCGGTGCTCACCTCGCGAGGATCTATACTTCTGCCTCTCGTTCCCACTATAGGTTCTAGCTCTGGGTGGTCGTCGTCGTCGATTCCTCGATGAAAGTAGGAAAAGGAAAAAAAGAAATGTTCGCGAGGCGAGGTGGGAGGGAGCCTTATCGCGGCGGTAACGGTCGATCTTGATCCAACGGCGTACAACTTTAACAAGAATCGGAGGATTTCGTAAGCTCCGATTTCCGCGAAAGTCGAACGACCCACTTTTCGCGCTCGTAAAATTCGATAGCAACCCGATAGCATGTAAATTTTCCCTTGCGATCTATACACACACGCACGCACGCACGCACACTTTTTCTTTCTTTCTGTCTATTTATCTGTCTATATATATAGGGTGGTCCAAAAATCACTTCTTTCTAAAATAAATTCGTAATCTGTTTCAACGTTTGGGAGAAGTAATTTTTAAAACGTGAAAATATGAGAAATTCGTGTTTGAATTTAAATTTAATTTAAAAACTAGTTTGGAATTAGTTTTCTCTTGTATTTTTGATGTTTTATTATATATATTATAAATATATATATTATATATATTAAAAATAAATAGGTGGGGGAACTTTTGGCCCACCCTATATATATATATATATATATATATATATATATCTGAACTTAAATTTAATTTGAAATTAACGAAATTGGGTTTTCCTTATATTTTGTTTTATTAAAAAAAAAATAGGTGGGGAGAAACATCTATCTGAACTTAAATTCAATTTAAAATTAATGAAATTAATTTTTTTCTTATATTTTATTTTATTAAAAATAAATAGGTGGGTAGGAACTTTTGGCCCACCCTACATGTATCTGTCTGAACGTAAATTTAAATTATTATGAAATTTATTTATTATTATTATTTATTTTATTTTTATTTAAATTTATTTATTTTATTATTATTCAAATTTCATTTAAAATTAACGAAGTCTGTTTTTCCTTATATTTTGTTGTTTTATTAAAAAAAATAAGTGGGAAGAAACTTACTTTTGGCCCACCCTATGTCTATTCATCTATCTCTATGTCGCCTATCTTTTTTACATTGGCGCGTGAAAGAATCGGTGTCTGTCCATCGGAAGGTAAATGGCTCCGCGTTCATAAAGCAAACAATACGGCGTTACGAGGCGGAAAACAAACGACGGTGAAAGTTTTATATTTGCGAACGGGCGCTTTTCCTCCCAAGAATCTGGAAAAAGTTAGTTAACCCGCGGTCGATTCGGTAATTCGAAAGCCATCGATGCTTCGCGCGATTCGTGCCTCAGTGTTTCTCAACCTTTTCCTTTTCTTTTTCTTTCTTTTTTGCTATCTTCTTTCATAATTTGTCGAGCAACTCTTTCTACTATACAAGATACTATAGAAAACACCGATTCGGTAGTTCGAAAGCCATCGATGCTTCGCGCGGTTCGTGCCTCAGTGTTTCTCAACCTTTTCTTTTTCTTTCTTTTTTGCTATCTTCTTTCATAATTTGTCGAGCAACTCTTTCTACTATACAAGATACTATAGAAAACACCGATTCGGTAGTTCGAAAGCCATCGACGCTTCGCGCGGTTCGTGCCTCAGTGTTTCTCAACCTTTTTCTTTTTTTCTTTTTCAATCTTTCATAATAGTCGAGCAACTTTTCCTACCATACAAAATACGTATATAGAAAAACAGTTGGCGATCGATTTTAAAGATTCTAATCAACCATACCGAAACCCTTCGAAATTCGCGGAAAGAAATTCTCAGCCGCGAACTGGCGCGTACTTGCTCGAATCTCTGGCGCGAGTTGATACTTAATTGGCAGGGGCCCGGGAGGTGCCGCCGTTGGCTTTTATGTAGTCGTTTCTTATTAGCCGATCGATCCGGGTTTAAACGCTTCAGTGAACCGGGACGAGGCGCGTTCCACGAAGACATACGGCGCTAGAAGTCGCCCGTGTAAATGCTAATCGAGATTACCAGGCTAGATTAGCAGACGTTTCGGCCGACTGGACGCGGAAGTGGCGTACCAGAGGCTGACAGACGAGAAACAAGCGCGCAACATCCTTTCAATGGTATCGCTCTGTATCGTCACGTTGCCCCGTTCCATTGTTACGGCCGGCCCGTAACCTGTCGATTAAATCTAATTAACCGTCGCGTTTCCGCGTCCATTGCGCTTTTCATTAGCAGATGAAGCACGACCGTGTGCACGTGCCGCCTGCGTAAATCTGATTATATTCGCTGTTCCCTCGAATACACATATATATACATATATACAGTCGTCGAAACCCTCGCTCTTCGATCGAGCGCGCAGCCCTGAGCTCACCGAGTTGTTGCTCAATTTCCGAGAGCAAACATTTTCTTGCATCACGTTGGATTTGCATCCAAACGCCCTCCGCGCGTAGACCACGCGCTCGAACGAAAGACGCATGAGATCACGGCTCGTGTCGAAATCAAACCTATGTTCCTACGCGCGACGCGAAAAGCCTCCGTGAAAACGGAGTCTCAACTATTGAGAGCCAGGTACACCTCCTCTCTCTGGCGGGGTAACTTGCTCGATTGCTTGCCGAAAATATTCGAAACGTTTTCGAAACGAGACACCGCGAGATAACTGCGTGACTCATCTCGATCTCCGTCGTGTCTGGTTCCTCTCGAAGCGCGGACGATCAAAGTGGAAAGTGAGCGTGTAACAAGTTTCTCGAATCGGAAGCGTCTCGAAAAAGGACGAACGTGTTTCCCGTGGCTAGGACTCCGAATATGGCGCGCAAGATGAGGGGGGACTGGACATGGATTTTCAAGTTCGCGAAAGAGAACCCCGTAAAGTTTCGTCCTTCGACCCAGTCGAACGCTCGTTTCCCTTGTCGCGGGCAATGCGCCTTCAGGGACGATTAACGCGGAACTCTCCTCTCCCCTCTCTCCTCACCCTTTCAAATGACTCCCTTCTTGCCAAAGTCCGATCGCTATCCTTGAGACTGAATCGTTTCAGAAATCCACGTACACGGATGTACACGCGTGTACCGCCGTTAACCCCTTGCACTGGTTCGCGGACCATAACGAGTGACCGAGCCGTATACAAGAATTCGTCGCTTTCCTTTCCTTTCGAACTCGTCGGTATGATATCACTGGATCGAAATTGTTAAGAAGTGTTATTTACTTCGTAAATAATAATAGGTAACAAACTTCTATCATTTGTTTTGTCCGAGTTGACATTTAAATATATTTGAAAAAACTGATGAGAAAATGTTGCAATTTGGGACGAAAAATTCTCGATCGATCGTGCGTGGTCATCCCAGTGCAAGAGGAATGAATAATCATTATATAATTATAGTTATAATAATAATATAAATATAATAATAACAATTATAATCATTGAAAGTAATCACGCATTGTTAATGTTTTCTGTATGTTTTATATAATAGCCGCCACGAAACGTATGTAATCAGATTTTCATTTCGTGACGCAGAACGGAGATCTATGCATATCAATCCTGCACCCGCCAGTAGATGATCCACAGAGCGGAGAATTGCCGTGCGAGAGGTGGAATCCAACGCAGAACGTCAGGTGAACAGGACAGACACACACACATACACACACGCGCATGTAGAAACAGAAATAAATCAAAGTTAAAGTTCGAAGCAATCAAGTACTCTGGATCATCATTCATTTATTGTAAATAAGTAACAGTCGGCACAGACGAGACAGTGAGCTCTGATTTTGCAATAGGACGATCCTGTTGTCTGTGATCTCGCTTCTGAACGAGCCGAATACGTACAGCCCTGCCAACGTGGATGCCTCTGTGATGTATAGGCGCTGGCGCGACTCCAAGGGTAAAGACAAAGAGTATGAAAATATCATAAGGTACAATAATATTGATCTATTCCGCATCCTGCAGTTTTTTGTTTTTTTTTTCTTTCTTCTTCTCGCGCGCGAAAATTTGATTTAATTTGATTTTACATAGGGTCTTATCGTCCGATGAAAGGATGTTGACATTTTCATTAAAATTCATACTTTATATATAATTTATATATGAGACAGTATACATTTCGTTCATCCTTTCATTCTAGATTTCACTTAAAAATCAATTGATTATGCTACCTTTGTACAGTCACTTACATTGCACAGCCATTATATTATTATATTGGGCACAATATTACAATATTGGGTTGACATGAAATTATTTTCAATAAGACATGTTTTTGATAAACAGGCGAATATATTTATCTTGCCTAATTCCTTATATATATATATATATATATATATATATATTTAATTATTTATATATTGTACATATAATTATTACTAATTTAATCATTATATCTTATGTTTTAAAATTAAAATTTTTTAAAAATAATGTTATATATATATATGTATATAATAAATTTAATAAATCTATAATAATCTTTTTCAAACAATTAATAAATTATAACTATAATTATTATTTATATTACAAATAATTACATTAAAATTTTTTTATTATCAATTAATACTGAAAATCACAATTTAACGGGGGAAATTCATTTTTACGCGAGAAGGAAGAGAAAAATACGGGCGTTGAACAAAATGTGTAAAAATACAGAAAGATGATACATAGTATAGATGGACGATAAGATGAGTAAGACGAGGACCAACAAATATAATATGAATTTAAAAAAGAATATATATATCGGGACACAAAAAAAAAAAAAGAACTTGCGAGTTTAAAACAGTTGCAAGCTCGGGAACGTATTATATTTCGCATTGTTTTGAAACAAAGATACGAAGCAGTTGAGCAATGGTGTAACGCACGGTAGATCCAAGAGGTGGTTCGTTGATTACAGAAAACAAGCGCAGGCGGCAAAGATGGAAGCTGAAAAGGAGGGGATCGTCGTGCCGGTAACGTTGGAGGATTATTGCATCAAGACTCACGCGAGGCCAGCCGAGCAACAGCTGGACATGACGGACTTCTACGACGACGAGTACGAGCTGGACGATGACGACGACGACGAGCAAATGAGCGCCAGCGACTACGAAGACGGTGACGATAGTGGTAACGGCGAGTCGTGATCCATTTTCTGAAACAGCTAAACAAACTCGAAAACTATCAGTTATTGTATAGATTAATAAATTAACGGGCTTCTAAACCGGACGCTCTCTCTTTTCAGACGTGCCACCTAAAATTCAAAAAGAACTAACTCGTCGTTAGATGTTTAAGTAGGCTCGTATCTTAGGACGACGTCGAGACGATATAATATCGTACCGTTCTTTGTCACTATATATTTTCAAACGTGATCGGCCATCCCAAGTCCGTTGATTTATCATTCGTCGTCGATCCTCGTTTTTGCGTTTCGCGTCGCTGTCGCTTTGATCCGCGACACGAGTATGATTTTCTGCCCGAACGGGAAGTATATCAAAATTCAAATTGAACTTGTGTGGATCATTCAACGAGACACAAAGAGAGTGTAACGAGTAATTCCGTTGAAAAAAAGAAAAAAAAAAAAAGAAAAAACGTACACGTGGAGAAGTGACATTCAAATGTGACGAGATCTCGTGAAATGAAAATAACGAATTCTACGACTCGGAGTTCCAGGCTGAATGACAAAAATCGTTGAGAATGCCGTGTTTATAAGCTCTTTAACTTAAGCAATATACGGTATGAAAATAAGTACTTTGTTAGAAGCACTGTGCTTGTTGTGTTGTGATTGGCACGTCGATCTTTTTAACTAGGCGAAAAAAAAAAGAAAAAGTGAAAAAGGACCAATTGATTTACCTCGTGGTGATCAGCGTTCGATAAAATTAATCGTAAACGAAAAAAAAAAAAAAAAAAGTACAATGATTGGGCTGGCTCAAATCTTCTTTATCCGTGTGGCGTAATTTGAAATTATCAAAATGGGTATATCAATTGATCCTGCATTTCAAATCTTCGATGAACGTTTGCATTGAATAAAGTAAAAAAATTCCTCCGTTTCGTATATGATTATTTATGCTACAGAGCCAAAAGTTTGAAAGAAATTCGGATGTGTGAGAAAGAAACAAACTGCCAAAAAAGACCTGTTAAACATTCTTCGTAAATGCTAAAATTTTTTATTTAAGCTACGCTGTTTGCTAGTACACCTTAATTCGTTTCTTTTCTTTTCGATTAAAATTTCGAATGATCGAATCTATTTCTCTCTCTTCCTCTCTCTCTCTCTCTCTCTCTCTCTCTCTTTTTTTTATACACGCAGATTTATATAAGTATTAGTCTAGATACTTGTACTTTTTGTTTACCATATACTTACGAGGATTGTCTTTTGCGAATTTAGTGTAACGTTTTTAGGGCAGGTCTTTGGACAGCTTGTTTATTAATGATTTTTAAACGTAAACCGTACTACGAATGATATGATGTTTTTTTTTTTGTTTTGTTTTAAATTTAAATGAATTTTTGATTATACATAACGTTACTAAATTCTTTTGAGAAAAAACACTGAACTACTTTTATAACTTCTACGTGCATTGCGCTGCATCCACAAAATTAGTTTTGGCTTGTAATAATTATTAAGATCTCTTGATGTTAAGTATTATCTTTCACACGGGGACGAAGCTTTGTAGGTGAAGTTGATTAAACATAAGCTTACTACTTAAGTGAAAGGAATACCGGATACAGCTAACCTACACTGTGGTAGTGTGTATCCGTGCTCGTACGACTGAAATTGTAAATAGTACATGAAACCCAATCTTAAAGACATGAAATGTGTAAATGATACTTCTATCTTCGTTCTCTATTAGCCATTTTATTAAAAGACCAAAATTAAGTGTTGAAAAATGTTAAACAGTAAAATAAAAGCAAAAGAATATTTAAATTTCAATATTGTCTGAAGGAAGCATATACTCAGCGCCGCTTGTAGTGATATAGAAAAAAAAAGAAAAAAAAAAGTAAATATTCCCTAGTTCCTTGATATACTGTAATACCTTTTTTTCATTTCTCTGTCTCTCTCATGTTGTTGTCCCTAGCTACTTAATAATAGATAAAAACTGTGTAAGACACTAACATAACACTAATAATTTATATACTACATAATTCTTTTCTCCTTTTTTTGTACATACCAATAAAATTTCTTCGTACAATTTAATAAAACTAGCGCAACAATATTACATACTTTGTTTCATGGTTTAAGCTAAATGTTGTTACAATTTTTATTTTGTTATTGTATGTCTCTCTGTCTCTCTCTTTCTCTCTCGATGTGATTAACAGACTGATAAAGAATTTAGTCTTTAGGTAAGTAAATATGCTTTTATTTGAAAATCCAATAACAAGAATAATTTTTAAATTGGTTATCATAAATGCAGAAATTACGAATATGTCAACTTAATTAATTTCCGTGTCCGACATTTACAATTTCTTCTTTTTTTGGAATACCTACTAACATATGATTTTTAGATGTACATGTGTTCGGTATGAATTTTGAAAGGTACATAGTGTAGCCAAATTCCTCGGCCAGTAAGATTCTATCAGTGTCGATGATGGCCATGCATTCATATCCCTGGCTTGTTTTAACATTTTTTTCATCGTGCGTTTGATCTGCAGCGTGGCTAAGAATTATATAGCTCTTCTGGTCAATTTGATTCCTAAAAATGTTGCTTCTTGGATATGTTAAATGATGACAGTCGTGCAACGATCCGTAACAGCAGGGACAGCAGACAAAGGTGGCGTTAACTCTGATGCATTGTTGTATGACTAAATCAGTTGCAACGCCGCAAGCGTGCAACGACATGCCAATGTCAAAGTATCCTTTAAAATAATCTAGATTACACTGATAAAACTTTATGTTCGTCAATTTCAACTTGTTCACTCTTTCTTTGGCTCTGTTCAACGACTTCTCTGTGTTGTCTAACAATATAACGGTACACTGCGGCAAAAGGTATGCAACTAAGATACCTAAGTGACCAGCACCGGAACAAAAGTCTACAATTATGTCTCCCGATTTTGCTAGCTTCATAACAGGCCTACACATGTTTTCCAATTGCTGTTGCTTTCTTTCCGAACGCGAAGGTGGCAAAGCACCGCCGTCTGGGGTGGCATCGTACGGTACCGATGACCAATCGAAATTCAATTCTGCGCCAAACGGTTCCAAGGCAAGTTTGGTTTCTATGTTTAAGGTTCTGAATAATTCCAACGAGCACTCCACATCCTTTTGCCTTGTGTAAATGCGACTTTTCGGCTTGTATCTTTTTGGATCGCGCTTGTACAAACTCTGATTCGGTACGTCAGGTAGCGTGTAATTGAATTTAGTCATGCTTTGACTCTTCAACAGTAGCAAACACTCAAGACAATCGAATATAATTTGATCTTCGAACATTTTTTTATACCATTTAATGGTCAGTGGAAGTAGCTGCATTGTCGTTTCGCTCCAAAACGCAGTCAACAAAATATGAGTGCAGACAAATATAATTATATCTGCCAGAGTCATGTACGAACCTTCGGCATACATATGCTCTGGTATTCCGTCACGCGAAATTACATTCTCGGCGAAAAATTTCTTCGACATGATATATTTGTGTAAATTGTGCAGTCTGATTGGCTGCGACATATGACGTTCGAATCTCGCTATATTGGAAGGCAATTCGTTTTGTGTTGCATCGTCTGCATGTAGAAATTTCACAGTTAGTATCAAATCCACTTCGCAAAACTTCGTCCAAATACTTCCTTCTGAACAGGCGGACAAACACGAGTCTTTGAATCCCAACAACCTTCGACAATAATGCGTTGGACATTCCGCCACGACTTCTTTGATTATCTTCCGTAGAACCGCGCAAAGGCCCGCGATGCAACTGGACTTGTTTACGACGATAATTGGCAATTCGCACGAAATCGCAGGATATGGAATTTTATTTATATCCATAACTTCATATACAAAAGTGGAAATATTTATAGTGTACGCTCGTTCAAGAGGCTTTTGTTCGCTTAGTATAAGCTTAATGTTAACTTTAGAGTTGCAGTATCTTACAGTGAATAACGTTACTATTGTTTCTATCGGAACTAGGCATAATTCCTTCAATGAATATACTTCCACGTAAACTTCATTCATTTTTTTTTTTTAAGCTGCCCAATGTGTCATAAAGAAATTTAAAAAAAAAAGCTATTTATTACGCTATACACTAGCCCTCAGTTGTTTGGCTACTTTTCGTATTATCCTTTGCCTCAGGACATTTTCTCTCCAGTAAACACTGATACAGGAAGTTAATGCCAAAAGGAACATAAATACTTGGAACTTCCAAAATGCTCTTTCTTCTAACCAAGCTACCCTGTCACAACTAAATTACACGCATACATTATATTTGCTGTTAAATTTGTATAACTCTCAACACTTTGAGTGCCAAAGGTTGAATAAATTAAACATACATATCTGTTTATTTATTTACAAATTAAAAGTTTAAATTCAATATTGTTTACAAACAATAGCTTATCTCAAAAATGGGAGATGAGACGTGGCACTCAAAGTGAAGGATACATGAAACTAATTACCTTCTAGTTATAGCCTCTCCACTTTTACATTTGACAACTTCTTTGTACCTGGCATGAGCACATACGTCAATACTTTTACTGGCTATTTCAAAAGCAGAACACGGATGGCATTCCGATGTTATTTCATATTCATCTCCGGAAATACATCTTGTATTATTCTCGAAGTTCTCCAAATAAAGTTTACTAGCGTTGTCGGTCCAATGGCTCTCAACAATTAATACCAATATCGTTAATCTGAAATAAAAAGATATATACACGTACAATCGTAAAACAGACTAAACAACAATGCGATAACGTTTGGAATAACGTGGAAAGAGGTATAGAACGAAACTAACCCTCCTAACAGTGTTATGCCAATTAACATTCGTTTCTTCGTACATAGCTCGATCATTTCGATATTCACTGTATCATGAATTTTGAACTTTTTCTCGGTCAAGTCACGTGACTCATGTGAGAAGCGGATAAAATCCTTGGCTTAACCTTGACAAATAAAGCCGAAACATCGACTAAAGACAAAACAGACATGACATTATTGTGCCTCGCGTTTCGACTACCGGCGTCCAAAAAAATGTGAGTGTTTCTTACGCTCCCTGCGACCTGCTACGGCCAACGTAAAAATTATATCCAACTCACTCGTCGAGCATGGTAAAATCAGTAGCATTGTTCTTACTACGAAACGGTTAATTCTGAAACTACAATTTCGTACAGTAGATACGAGGAACAATCTGAAAGAAGTCGCTCTCACCCAACATATGCACAGTGTCGCAGGATGATTTCTCAAGGCATAGGTCTTGGGCCTTTGGCGACAAGAAACAGAGAACAACTTTAATCACTTTCCAAGAAAAAATGATATCTCACTGGAGAACAATCTGTGAAATCACTTCAACGTGATCAATTTGCATTCCACGTGTCTATGTATTTCAATGTTTGCACTATTACGTTCACTCGGACTTTAATCCGAATTTCAAACGCAGTTTACGAGAGACTGATTGTCGCTCGAGCAAATGCTTCTTCGATCTGTTTACGAATTTTTATTCGTGCATTCGTGCATTTTTATTCGTATCGTGAAATTGACTACAGGATGAAAGTTTACGGTCTAATTTGTGGAAGATTCAGTAGTAAAAGCTTACAGATCAATCCCTTTAGCTTTTTTTTTTTTGCAAATGAAAATCCGGCCGAATCGTGGACACTGAAACACTAGCGTCGCGTAGCGGCGAAACGAAAGAACTAATTTTTGTTTCTATCCTTGTCGCACACTATTGCCCTCCTTTTTTGCGGAGGTGCTGCCATCTGAAGACTTTCAGTTCTCGTTGGAACTAAAAAGAAAAAAAGGAAAAATCCGATAGATGTCAGCACGTGTATTGTTTGTTAGTTCTGGTAATTTTCAACAGGTGGCAGTATCAGTATTGTTCTGTAGCGGCGCGCGCACTTTTCAAATGAGCGGAGTGACGTATATAAATTAGTTGTGCTGACATTAAACCTCGTACTATTTATTAATTAAAATGAGTAAACTTCCGCAGTTCGTAGACAAAAAAAAAACGATACTGTGTGAAAGAAATAATGTAAAATAGAGATAGCAATTAGTACTATCATTTCACCTAGTATCTCGATGTCCATGAATAGGTCAAATTTTTATTTGCCAAAAAAATCAATTAAAGAGATAAATTTGTAAACTTTTACTACTAGAGTTTTTTTAATAAGACCTTTAGATTTCTTCTTACGGTTTACTTTTAAATGAAATAAAGTTTATAACGACACTGAAACAAACAGTATTTCGAAGTATGTGACACAGAGTCTCATATAAGATACGGGGAAATAGAAAAATGCCCTAAATATAAAAATATGTTTTATTTCGCACACAATTTTGCAGAAACAATTGCCAACAGGCAACGAGACTGAATACAATGAACAATTTGATACAAGTTCATGTATCGAACCCGCGCTTTCTTAGATGGGCTCACCGAAGCAATCGGTGAGCCAATGAAGCGGCATTAATTCTTACAAAGCATTTTGTATTAAAAGCGATAGGGACAGTTGCGACAGAAAATAGCTTTTTCATCGTTGCGTTGAACATCGAGTATTATCGTCATCTTTGTATACATATATATCATTTCTGTATTATGTGAGATAGAAGGCACATGCAAAAGAGTCGAGAATTATTCACTTGTCATGGAAATGGAGGTGTATCGTCACTTGTGAAAATATAATTTTGTTCTTTTGTTTTTTACTACTTAAAATGGTTTGGACTTATAAGCTATATGTGAATGGTATTTTTTATGTTCGAGAGACAGATAGTAACTAATAACCCTGTATATCTGATATGCTTCTCAGAAAAATGAATACTAATAAATAAAAAAAGAAACTAAGAAACGTGTATAGAGAACAATTAGATGACAAGTGCATGCACACGCGTTCTCAAAGCATTCTTATTGTCACAATATACGAGAATCACTGGTATGTTAACCAAGTTTAAATAAAAAGTCAAAGAGAATGGATTAACATAGCAGGAAGAAGAAAATCTGGCGAGACAATTCTTTTTCTTTTTTTTTTTTCTCCTTAAGTAACACTTTAAAATGGCTAGTGTTATGCCTAAATCCGATTATATCTCATTTAATTCGAGCAGTATTGAAGAATTATTGTCATATATCGCTGAAAGCAATTTCTCAACGATAACGTCGATTCGCCCAACACTGTGAGCAGTAATAATCATTTTCCGCAGAACCGAAAAATTGACACTCCTCATTGCGACACTCTTTAACAGCAGCCTAAGAGAAACCTCGAATTATTCAAGTTTCTTAATTACAATGAATGCTTGAATACGTACCCCCAAACTATCGCTGTTCCATAACTCTGGCCCCTGTTTAACAGATGACGGTTGGTCATTGTAAAAAGTAGATCTGTAAAGGAAATAATTTACGAAATATAGAATTAATACAAGAATTGATAATTTTAGTAATGGAAGATTATTCTTAGGGTACTTATATTAATCTCAGTACCTTGAAAGATAAAGTGTACGATCTTTATTTGGATTGGTCGGTAATAATTTGCTCACGCTCGCGTGGCTGTCTCGATCGCTGGCAGCATAGAATTTAGATTTGCCAGCACCATAATTCATTTCGCTCCCAGTATCGTCAACTTTATGATCTTGTAGGAATCTGCAAGACACAAAAACGATGAAATTGAAACAATAAAATTCGCACAAATAAGATAACACTGCTGTACCTCGCATGAGCACATTGAAGATAATTCTGAAGCATCTGATCCACGTATTGGTGACGTCTGCTTCTAATCCTCACGCATAATAAACCTTCCGTTGAAAGTCCACCTGCCGTTGCTGGCAAACTCTTGGGTCTCTTCGTTATAGACCACAGTCTTTTACTAACGGACTTTCCGATTGATCCAAATTGTTTAGCCACGCCAAGCAATTGTTTCGCCGTTTTAGAAAGTGAACCGTCGGTATTGGACAGTCTTTCAATTTCTTCCGAGGTAAAATTTTGATATTCGCAGTCTAAATATTGTCGTAATAAAATTTCCATCTAAATACCAAAGTTGAGCAATTACATTTCAATATATATTGTACAGTTGTACCACATGCTGTCAACGAGAGAATTTATTACCGTATCTTGTTGACAAATCAATAAGTCTCGAGAACCTTCCTCCCAATCCCAATCAGGTCCTGGATCTACCGCGAATAAAACTGGTAATAATTGACCTGTATCTGGATCTATAAGGGGTATATTAACGCCTTCGTTGCAACCGTCTCCCAAATCACTAGCTCCATCCACAATAACAAGGGGAGAAAAATGAGCCGAATGATATGCTAAAAGCAATGGGGTTCTGTGACAACACGATGGAGATACCTCCAACGGTAAATAGACTCCACCAAATGGAATTGGTGCTAAAGCTACGCCCTCCGCATCTTTTAACATAGTCTCCGCTATAACTATTATAGGCCTTTTCAGAGCATGAGCTAAAGCTAATATGTGTACCTATAAAGTTACAATTCTATAAATATTTGATAACTAAAATTTTGAAATTTTAAAAAAGGTACAGGAACCTTACATACTTCTTCAAGACTTTGGTAGGAAGTAGCGTTTTGATTCCTGAAAATAGGCGAAGCCATATCTACAATGGTTTGCCATTCTGTTAACCATTCTGCCTCTGTATAAGACAATCCTGCAGCTGCATTTAAGCCCATTTGACGCCATTTCCACCTTCTAAACAAAGCATGTCTGTATTCTCCTTTAGCCAAGGTATTATACAGAGCTTCTCTGAGCGTGAGAAGTCTATCGTGAAAGCCCCACATGCCAAGAGAAGCTGCATGTAGAAGACAATTGCCATCTCCTGATGTTGCCAAAGGCCATAAAACTCTGTTACTTCCATTTTTACATCCTCCACACCACCAATTTAAACGACCAGCAGCTTCCAAAGAAGTTAAGCATCCACCCTCTATCAAATCTTTTTCCAAAAATTGTCGAAATGAATCTAAATGTAACGTGTCATTTAATCATTAAAGTACAATGGCAAAAGTAATTGTCATTATAACTGATATATTGGATAAAGTACCTGGATATACAGTTAGATCAGGGAGTGAAAATGTAAATTCTGGAGTATCCAGAGATCCAATGGTAGCTAATTGAGAACGTGCGTAAGAGACAATGGCTGCATTTTCAGTTGCTCGAGATATACCTCTAGCTAGTTTTTTCGTAGCCCCCCCGCCATTTTCCAAACCATTATTAGAACTTGTCTCTTTCTCCAAACCATCGTATGTAGATAATCCTACGTTCATTACACTACCTTCTTACACCTGCAAAGTTGCAAATAATTCATCTAAAATTTATGACAATGTAATTACAGAAGCAGCAAGGGAAACATTACATAGAATGTGAGCGAATTGCCACGGAGTCATCATTAAAAGTTACAAAAGGGCAGCAGTTAAATGGCAAATTGCACAACAATATACACCTACATATTAGCATATAAAAATAGGACAAGGTGACATTCCCATAGTAATAAAGGAAAACGTAAATTTACGTACGCGATAAATTTAAGTATAAATAAAAACAAAAAGAAACCGAGGGAAAACATTTCGTTTCTCAGGATTACGAAATATCGAAAATGATTAAATGCAAATGATGTGTGTGTGTGTGTGTGTGTGTGTGTGTGTGTGTGTGTATACACACACATACACACACATATATGTATACATATACATACGATTATAAATAGAGAGAGCTTGCATATGCATGTACCACTGTCAGATATGATTATTTAAAATGTGCAAACCTTGGCCCGTATATCAGATTAGCGAAGTGATGTGTGGTAGTAGGATATTGTTAAATAGTATTCTAAGTGGAACACGATGCATGAATTGCTCTCTCATATTTCGTACTACCGTATTCGCACTAAAGCCTGTCTCAAGAGGACCTTCTGCAGCGTGTAAAAATTGATTGAACGTCCGTTTGCTCGGGCAGTGATGTAAACACAACATAACCTAGAAACGCGCAACCTCGAAACTAGCCAGCAGGAGAGCAAAGAAACGGATTATTATTGCGCATGGGAAATACGGTGAAACTTTAAACTGGTCACATGTCAAGCCGCCGAGGGGGATACTGTTATTTACGCAGTTGTTATGTTCCGCCCACTAGCGAACAGGTTGATCCTGATCGCGATAACGTAGTCAAATCGATCAATTTCGAAATGCAAGAAAACCGCTCGTGTCGTTTATCTCGCAATACCGTGTCGCTACTTAGAAATGCATTTAACCTTGAATGTGAGCATCGCGCGTCGCGATGTACCCACCCATCTATGCATAATGAAACATGTGCATGTATATCGTGTTTAGAGGATAAGCGAGCAGAAGATCTTGTCCGAGTCAGTCATTGACCTTTATCGAGTGGCATAGCTCTCTTTTGTTTCTATCAACAGAGAATTGTACATTTATTCGTTTTAACTTTAGGGATCGAATTGAATCGAACATTGCGATACGCTCTCGATCCAAAGATAATTCGGAACGTTCCAAAAATGGTCGTTCCGAGCTCAATAGCTCAATATAGGTTATGTACGCAATCACGCGTCTTTTAATAGACAATGCAACATTGTTCGTTGACAGTGTTTCGATTCGAAGAACCAAAGTGGAGATCCGTACAACTGAAAAAACCGCCTTAAGTCGGTTCGTCGAGTTGCGTGGAAACAGTAGCGCCACAGGTTATCGTTTCGCGACATTGTAGTCCGTCTACCTCGCTTAGTCGAACGTGAGACGCGACCATGCCGATGTAGATAGGCGTGCGCAAGTGTGTGCGTGTTACGTGCTCGTGTCCGTTTTAAACCTAACAGAAAAAAGGAAAAAGAAAAAAAATTGGTCGATCTTGCCGGAAAGATTCGTTACCTGGCCCCCTGCAAGTGGATGATAACATTCTCACGCGTTGAACGAGGAATCGCAAGGAATAACGATGAATAACCTGACGCTTTTTCTGCTGTCGGCTAATCTGTTGATTCTATTGGGCCACGTAGCCGGTTCCAAGGTGTTGCAAATTCGTGGCATACCTATCGCGAAAAGTTCGCTTTATCCGTCGAATCGTGACTTTCAGTGCCTTGACGGGAGCCTGATAATACCATTCTCGCATGTAAACGATAATTACTGTGACTGTGCCGATGGCAGTGACGAGCCCGGCACACCTGCCTGTACGAACGGCTCGTTCTACTGCGAGAATTCTGGCCACAAGCCTCGCTACATACCATCCACCTGGGTGAACGACGGCGTTTGCGATTGCTGCGATACCACCGACGAGTATAGCTCTGGTAAAGAATGCCCGAACAATTGCAACGAGCTTGGGAAGGAAGCCAGGTTGGAGCAGCAGAAGGCGGAGGAGCTGATAAGGGAGGGTAACAAGATAAGGATGGAAATGATTGCCAAAGGTAAACAGTTGAAGACAGATTATCAGGCACGTTTAGTTAAATTGCGCGCAGAGTACGAGGAAGCGGAGCTTGTGAAGAAGGAGAAAGAATTGTTGAAGACACAGGCAGAGGAACGGGAGAGCGCAGCTTTGGAAAAGTACAAGCAGGTTGAACCGGAGCAGTCTACGGCGGAGGATGGTGGGGAGGAGGAAGAGCTGCGTGAATCAGATGCCGAGGATTATTTCAAGCTGCTGGATTCCGACAACAGTGGTACTGTAACGATTGCAGAACTACAGACTAGGGTGACGTTCGACAAAGACAGGGACGGAGCTGTGTCTGAAGAAGAGGCATTGTTCTTCTTGAATAATCAGCAGGAAGTTGATCTCCAAGATTTCATGAATTCAGCATGGACAAACGTGAAGCCCTTTTTAATGCTGGAACAAGGTTGGCAGGAAGCTTCTTTTGTACTTCTATTTGCAACTGTGCGCTACATTAATGTCTTGTTTCAGGGATGTTCAAACCAGCTGATCAGAGGGAAGAGGGAGAGGACGAGGAAGAGGAAGAGGCTCAGGAGCCGATAGAAGAAAAATTCGAGCAAGAAAAGGGAGAGGACGATGGCGCAGAGGGAGAGGACCGGGCTGGCGACGAACAGAAGAAACCAGAACAGTCCCAAGTGCAATACGACGAAGAGACGCAGGCTCTTATCGACGAGGCAACAGTCGCTCGCGAGAACTTCCAAACGGCAGAGAAATCTGTAAACGAACTGTTAACTGAAATTCGCAAGTTCGAAGAGAAACTGGACCGTGACTTTGGCATCGACAACGAGTTCGCGCCCCTGGACAGCGAATGTTTCGAGTACACGAATTTGGAGTACATCTACACCTTGTGCATGTTTTCGAAAACGACGCAAAGATCGAAATCCGGTGGCAGCGACATCAACTTGGGTCACTGGAACGACTGGAACGGGCCAGAGGGTCAAAAGTATTCGAGGATGAAGTACGACAACGGCCTCAGCTGTTGGAACGGACCCGCGCGTTCCACCGTTGTTAATCTGAGTTGTGGCAGAGAGAACAAACTAGTTTCAGTGACGGAGCCTAGCCGATGCGAGTACGCCATGGAATTTTCCACGCCAGCCGTATGCAATCTCAGTCAGGACTCGACCAACACTCACGACGAGTTATAAACTTCATATCGCATGAACGTGCAGGATTTAATGCGCGATTGTATGACCTTGAAGTGCAAGGTACATACAGAATAAAAATGGCAAGGACGGACGACGACCGCTCGATTCCTATATTATCAAAGTCTGTTTCTCGAACATTCAACGCTATTAACGTAAGAAGTTCGTAAATTTGCACAATATTTTTACTATATCGCGGGTAAATAACGCCGATGAGCTATAGTAAGACATCCTAGTCAATCCTCGCACGTCACGCATAATTACGAATCCGTGATCGGTTGTTCGTCCTTGCGTTAGAAACTTCTTGTCATTGTACTTGTATGCATAAACAAACGGAACTCGTGGCCGATAACGCGTTGCGAACCGCGTTATCGACGAGCTCGGTTTGCTTAAAACCGGTAGAGGGACATTTTGATATTCGCTAGATGAGCGAATGAGAAATCGTTGTTAAACACGGTCATTGCCAATATTGTGTCACTGTTATACATTCCTCCTTTTGTACGAGACGAATTTTTATGAACCGGTCCGAATAAAACGACCTAAAAACTGTTTCACTCGTCGTTGAGTCGTCGCTGACGGCTGAGCGATTTACTTTCTCGAGGTCGAGGTAAATGAATTGAAGTCACTCTTTACACGCATGCAAGAATTTTCGAAAAGAAAGAAAAAGAATTTCCTGAATTGCCACGTGTAACGTAGAAAACTGTTTAATGTGTCCAGATATTTTGTAATTTTTTAAAGATGCGTCTGTGCGCGACGCATCGGAATGCGGGTTTAATAAAGAGGAAAAGAATTTTGTTGTCGAACTGTAATTACGATGGCAGCTTTATTTACATTAAAACGGGCGACTTTTGCTCTTTCAATATTATATATATATATATATATATATATATATATATATATATATATATATATTTATATGTATTTATATATACTATCATGTATATACAAATATAAATATATATATATATATATATATACTTATATTCCTCTCAATTATGCGAATCCTTATATAACGACGGTTAATTCAATTCTCTATTTATGTTTCGTTAATCTAACAAATCTACGCGTATCTTTTGGAGTTTGAGACGTTCGCAATCAACTAGAAAACTAAAAAGGGAGGTGGTCAATAGAGAAAGAGACAGAGAGAGGGAGAGAGCGAGGAAAGTGATAATCGTTTCTGCGCAATTTATCCCACGACGTCCGCAACCAGTCGATTTTCCTCGATTACATACTTCGTTAAGGCACTTAAAAGACTGGAAAGAGGTATCTTGTCTTTCACGCGGCTTTGCCGTGATAAAGACGATACGATCTAACGTCTTTTCTTCACCCCACGATGCTCCACTATTTCCCTTTTGAACGTATACACGGCTTGTCTCGCTGTGCAACTTACAACGTACACCCTCGAACATACAATCTTCAATTCAGAATGAAAAAAAAAAATATATATATACTAATACGTTTCGCGTATCGTATTTTTATACAAAAAACGAAAAAAAGACAAAACAACCGAAAGCACACGATCGCTTTTTTCAAAATCTCGAAAGAGTTAGATCAAACCTCTAACACAGTACAAGGGAGTACAATCTCTGTTGATTTCGCACGTAGAAACTATGTGTTAGACTATTAGACTGATATGGAAAGGCAGCATTTTCCAGAGATATTACCCTAACGTCTCTAAATATCTACTCGAACTACGCTTTATCGTTTTTAACATATCGTACCCTGTGTGTTCGCTTCCATGGCTCGTCTCGGCCATTGGACTAAACACCCTCTCAATTATATCCACTCACTATTTTCCTCCTCTGTATACTCTCGTTTTGTTCGTTACTCCATTCGTTCGTTACTCCATTCGTTCGTATCTAATTCTGCAACGGGGTTTTTTTTTTCTTTTTTTTTTCTCCTCGTATATACACGGCGGAACGAAAACACGACATTTATTGGCGCGATACTCTAAGCTACTGTACAACAAGAAACACTAAGCCTCCTAAAACACGCGGTGAATTTGCAAGCGTGACGCGCGAGTACATTGCTTCGCGATATCGCGCACCATCTAATACTGCATCATTAGACCGGTAATCTTGCTGTGTTTGCGACGTTTGTTACGAACGGAAGAAAGAAAAAAAAGAAACGAAGAAGAACAAGGAAGAAAAGACGACTGCAACCGGAGGATGTTAAATAATACACGCGCGACTGAACGAGTAATTACGCTCCTTAACAAATGTTTTTTGACCTTACAACTTTCTTGCCACGGACGAACTTGAAACAAATCGTTTTGCATATTGATTATCTTTTTGCAACTTGTCCTTTTTTTTCTACTTTTGTTTTCCGGTGTTTGCAAAGAGGTGAGAAACGAAGATGAACGCCTCGACGATGAGAAAACATTACAAAAGTTCGAAGTAAACAATTTTACAATTATTGTCCGCCTTGTAGTCTTGTAGCCAGCCGAACGTCTTCGTTCGTATCTCCAGTCTATTCAGTCGACAAATGAAATCTAACGTGTAAAAATAGTTGACAGAGAAAAAGAAGGCTTCGCCACGGTTTCCGACCAGAGTGTGTGTTTCTCTTCGATCGTCGATCCTTCTTCCCCTTTCGCGACAGACGGAAATCAATCAAACGCGTGCCTGTTAATTAATATGTACGTGTGTGTATGTATGTATGTATGTATGTATGTATGTATGTATGTGTGTGTGTATGCGTGTGTGGATACGTGCAGCGTTCATTTGCCGAGTTTCTCAAACATGATCAGCTTCTCCTTGAAACTCTTCGTATCGGTGGACACCTCGGATATATTGCCGTTCAACATGTTCTGCAAATCCTCGTCGTTCTTGCTGACGAGAAGATTATCGAAGATCATCTTGTTGTCCTCTTGTTTGGCGACTGGCGAGGTAGGCTGCGACGTGGTGATCTGTTGCTTCTTCTTAGGGTAAATCACAGAGCTTCGTTGGTTATTGCCGTTGTCGGCCATTCTGGTAACTATCGTGATGGCTAGCAGCTGATGTATGTCGATGTTCTCCTTCGACTCCGACGTCTGACGCCAGTAGAACTTGTCCGGCGAGATCAACGATCGTGAGTCCTCCGCCATGCCGTCCGCCATTGAGATCTGATCCGAATGCGACGTCATTAGGGATTTATTGGTCCAAGTATCCTGAAAAATGGCAGCAACAACGCATGAGTCTGAAAATTTCATGTACAGGGCGTTAAGTTTTTTGTCAGCAATTGAAAAATGTTTCAGACAAAATTTTTCTAGTATTTGATGGGCTGCACGTTCCCATATTCTTAAATCTCAAAAAATGCAAACGTCACCTTGACCTTCTTGGTCACCATACGTTTTTGATATCATAGGATTGCTGATGTCGAGACGAATTCAACAGTGATTTCTATTATACTGTGACTTTGAGATGACCTTAAACTATGATACACAGCTCCGCTCTGTTTATTAGACTCTATAATTACGCCGTCTCTGTTTACTTTCGTCGCTTCCCATATTATGTTTGCACAAAATTCTCGAGTTGAAGGTCGTTTCAAAATCACAGACTATAATACACTGTTGAATTTGTCTATAATGCACTACAATACACCGTTGAATTCCTCTCGATATCAGCAACAATCCTACGACGTCAAAAACAAAACAGGTGCCATTTCAAAAAAAAAGTCAACATGACCTTGATCGTTTTACGTAAACAGCATTTTTTGAGATTTAACAATATGGGAACACGTGCAGCCCGTCAAACACCAAAAAAAATTTTGTCTGAAACATTTTTTAACTACTGTCTAAAAAACTTGACGCGTGCACCCTGTGTATCAAGAGTGAAGAGATTTACATTTTTGTCGCGTCTGTCTGCAACGGCGTCCGCGAGGTCCTCTTGCTTCCTATCTTGGTCCATGTCTCTCTCCAGGCTGTCCAGGGTTTCTGTACTCTCGGACGACTTGTTCCTTCTCTCGGAGTCCAAAGTGTCGGTGCTGCCGAGTTCCGAGCTCTCGGACGACTTCTGAAGCCTGGATGGCTTCCTCATCGCGATCGGTCTCTTCTCTTCCTCCTGATCCTGGCTGTCCGCCGGCACGATGTCCACGTAACTGGTGCTCGGTATTCTCATCGGCGTCCTCCTCGCTCGCCTGTTCTCCAACTTGTCGTCCGACTCCAGATTGTCCGAGCTCTCGGACGACATTCGCTTCGAGGATCTCCTGCGGCAATTGCCGAAACCGTCTCTGACGGCGTTCTCCTCCTCGTCCTTCAGCTCGCTTATCTCGATCCTCTCGAAATCTTCCGACGACTTGGAGATGCTCTTGGACAATCTTCTACCGCGCGACAGATTCATATCCGAGACGCTGCTCCTCTTCTGCAGGCTCTCCTGCACAGCCGTGGTCTCCGTCCCGGCGATCTGCGTCTGCTCCAGAACCTCGAAGCTCTCCGACGACTTCGACATGCTCTTGGAGGATCTACGCGCGCGCAGCTCGAAGCTGCTTCTCCTGCGCTCGATCGACTCGTCGCTGGCGAGCGCCTCTATCGCTTCAAGACTGTCGGATGACTTGAACACGCGATCGGTCGACTTGGAGATCGGGTTCAACAGTCGTCGCGTCGCTGGCTTCGCCTCCTCGTACTCCGTTAGCTTGTCGAAGCCGTCGGTGGACTTGGAGAACCAGCTGGACGCCACTTCCAGGCTGTCCGGCGACTTGGACAGTCGGTTGGAGGATCTCCTTCGTGGCAGCCTCGACTCCAGCTCCTCGAACATCTCCGTGTTGTTCTTCGGCGTTCGATTTGACGGCTTTCTGACGACCGATCGAACATCCGGCTGCTGCTGCTCGTCGTTCGCCTCGACGCTCGTCCTCGAGGCGGACACCGCGTCCAGACTGTCCGGGGACAGGGAGGCGACGCTTGACGGTTTCCTCGGTAGCTTGGCTTCCAGCTCCTCGAAGATGTCCGACGTCCGCGACAACCTGCTCGACGATTTCCTCGTGACGGACGCGGTCTTCGGCTCGGTCGGCGTGGACGCGTTGCTGTTCTGCTGGTCCAGGCTGTCCAACGAGTCCTCCGCTATCGTCGTGATCGTCGACGTGGACGTGTTGGCGGTCTGCGAGCCGGTGCGCCTCGGTGGCCTCCGGTTTTTAGGCCTCACCGAGATCCGATGGTGCGCCGCCGTGTGATTCAAGCTGGCGCTTTCCAGTTGCGCTGTTGCACGAAAGTGAGAATACATTTCGTTGAAACGAGAGAGAGAGAGAGAGAGAGAGAGAGAGAGAGAGAGAGAGAGAGAGAGAGAGAGGAAAGGAAAGAGAAGCGAGATTACGTTCGTAAGAGCAAAATTGGCAAAAGTTGCTGTGAGACACTTACGTAAATCTTCTTTGGCCACGGGTGTGACACGATCGACGGCGTCCTTTGGTGATTTCGAACCCTGGAAGACGAGATTAAGTTCAGTCAAGATGCACTTTTTTAAATTTGAAATAATTAATTAAATTTAGAATAATGGAAAATAAATTTTTCATAATTAATTAAATTTAGAATAATTGAAAAGAAATTTTTTTATAATTAATTAAATTTAGAATAATTGAAAAGAAATTTTTCATAATTAATCAAATTTAAAGTAATTGGAAAGAAAATTTTTATAATTAATTAAATTTAAAATAACTGAAAACAAATTTTTTATAATTAACTAAATTTAAAGTAATTGAAAACAAATTTTTTATAATTAACTTAACTAAATTTAGAGTAATTTTTCATAATTAATTAAATTTAAAGTAATTGAAAAGAATTTTGTCATTGATCATTAAATTCAAAATAAATGAAAAGAAATTTCTTACAATTAAGTTTAAAATAATTAAGAAGAAATTTTTTAAAAAGACATGAAGGGACGCGACGCCAACGTGTGTGCGTGTGTGTATCAGAAAGAATTCAAGAATTGTAAAAATAGAGAGACGACAGGCTAGACGAATTATCGGTGACACTGTTGGCAACCTTTGAGCCGAGTGCATCGGCTCGTAAAGCGCCGACTATAACGGTATTAACCACTATCGGGACGAGCAAGTGCAACCAGTTAACCGTGATCGTTCGGGAACCGGTTGCAGGTGCCGTCTCGGAAAGATACTTCTCACTGCAGCCAGGAAAAGCCTTTCGTGCTACCTCCCCCCTCGCGAGCGCGTAATCGCGTGGCGAACAGCTGGTATACGAGCCTAGGCTCGTTCACGTCCAACGAAACTCGAATTTCTCTTTTCTTTGTTCGTCTTGTCCGGTCTGACTCTATCTGTCTGGCTTTAATCCAGTTGTAACCGAGCAACAGTTACAACTTGCCATTTGCATTGACACGTGGGTCTCTCGGATATGATCGTTTTCTTTTTTTTTTTTTTTTCCATCAAGTATTTCGCTCTAGAAATTATTTTGTGTAATGTACGTGGTGTATACGTACATCTACACCATGGGACTTGTCAAATTTTTTTCTACTTGATGGTTATAGAGGTGTACAAATTGGGAACATGAATCGAAACACTTGCCGACGATTAAGCTCTGATGGTTTTGAATTAATCTTGGGGAATTTTTTAATTTTGCTAAAATTTAGTTATACACTTTGAGAAGCCCTGATCCACACAAGAAGTAAAATCAGTGTGATCAACCCCTTGAGCGTTTTGTTTTATTTCGAGAATGTGCACTGGTGTGCTTGATTGTTAATCTTAATTATTTCGATGACGAGTATACTCGACAGAAACACAGTAAATGCACTTGTTAAATTGTAAGAAAATGATACATTTTCTTAGTATTTTTTTTTTTTTTTTTTTGAGAAATTTTTGATTTTATTGGTATCTACGGTATTTACAGAAATGAACATTTTATCTTTTGAAAAAGAAACCATTAAAAATTCAATATGTGGAGGAAAGAACTTGAATTTTCACCAATTCATAAAAAGAAGTAAAAAATCAAATACTTGCAAAGTGAATAAATGATCAAAGGTAAATTTAATTTGTAAATATTCTAAAATGTACTAAAATTACAAGTACATATATATTTGTAATTTTTTTACTTCAAAAATATTTATTATAATAATATTTTCATAGTAATACTTTATTACAGTACTCTTATAGTAAATATATAAAATAATATTTTTAATAGTAATATTTTATCATAGTACTTTTATACTAAATATATAAAATAATTGTATAAAAATATTTAAATATTTATAATTATATAAAATATATAATATTTTTATAGCAATATATTTATTATAATAATACTTTTATAGTAACATTTTATTATAGTACTTTTATAGTAAATATATAAAATAATTATATAAAATATATAATATTTCTATAGCAATGTATTTATTACAATAATACTTTTATAGTAATATTTTTTTACTTTAAAATCTCCAATAAACAGCAACAGCGAATTTCTTTCTACACAAACGCTCAAGGGGCTGGAGCACGAAAATTTTGTCCTCGTTGACTTTCAATTTGACGATCGAGATTGAAAGACGACTCGGTCGATGCGACCGAGATTAATAATCGGTATTAATCATCGCGACGTGTCAACGGCGAGAAAGAAAAAAAAAGATTCGATTGGGCCGCCCGTTTCGTCGAATCGTGTTCGAAGATCAGATGAATACACGATAGATCGGTCGATCGGTTACCTCGATCGCCTCCTCGGCTCGTGGACTCGCCACCACTGTGTCTTTGATTACCGGCGGGATCCTCTGTCTCGTTTCCGGCTTCGAGCGCGGTCCTCGATCCTCGATCCTGCACTGTCTGACGAATCCTGCCGAGTCATCCTCTGCCGCCTTATCCTGCATCATCGTTCGTGCAACATATCGAGCGTAAACGTGCAACGCGCCTCCGACAAGGCGAGAATCACTGCAAGCGATCTGATCGATTACCTCGATCGTATCCTCGCCGCGAACCGATTGTTCTTTCGTCGCCTGCTGGATCGCGCGTCCGCTCTCTGGCTTCGCTCTTGCCCGATCCTCGATCTTGCACGTCGATCTTGTCGACTCGAACCTCTTCTCCTCGACCTTGCCCTTGCATTCAGATTTGCGTAACGCAAATTATTATTACCAGACTGCGGATGTTTATGCATTTCTATTTTTTTTTTTTTTGGAAGGGGGGAGGATGGGGAAACTTGAAGACGTAAAAAACTGGTCATGGTGTGCGAGATCAGATTCGGGAACTCTTTGAAAACTACTATCAGCTAATTGTAAGTTCAGAATCTCGACTAGCACTTGAATAATTATAAATATGCGAATACTGCGCTATTTACAACGTCAGTTTTCTTTCTTCGTGTCTTTATATGAAACAATGGCCACGAATGAATAAATAAATAAATAAATAAATAAAATATCCGAGGGATAAGTAAATAAATAAGTAAAGTATCCAAGGAGTAAATGAATGAACAAGTAAAATATCCAAGGAGTAAATAAATAAATAAATAAGTAAAATATCCAAGGAATATATAAATAAATAAATAAGTAAAATATCCAAGGAATAAATAAATAAATGAATAAAATATCCAAGGAATAAATGAATAAATGAATAAAATATCCAAGGAATAAATAAATAAATAAGTAAAATATCCAAGGAATATATAAATAAATAAATAAGTAAAATATCCAAGGAATAAATAAATAAATGAATAAAATATCCAAGGAATAAATGAATAAATGAATAAAATATCCAAGGAATAAATAAATAAATAAGTAAAATATCCAAGGAATAAATAAATAAATAAATAAAATATCCAAGGAATAAATAAATAGATGAATAAAATATCCAAGGAATAACTAAATAAATAATTAAAATATCCAAGGAATAAATGAATAAATAAATAAAATATTCAAGAAATAAATGAATAAATAAGTAAAATATCCAAGGAATAAGCGAATAAAATATCCAAGAAACGAATGAATAAAAATATCCAAGGGACAAACAAATAAATGAATAAAATATCCAAGGAAAAGAAAAGTAAATAAAATATCCAAGGTGATGAAAATTGCACAAACATCTGCACTCTGCTTCTTGTATCTCTACGATTGACCAACAACACCATCAAAGTAGCATTGCAATTATTAATATGTCAATTATGTTACAATCGACGTCGTGTCACAAAATGACAATCACACATCGGTGACAAAGTATTTTCGAGTTTGAAGCTGACATAATTCGTTCCATGGAGCCACGAACGAACTTTCTGGTAGTTTCTTCCTTCAGATCGTTTACCTGCGCGTCGTCCTCGAGCGTGGCAGCCTCTTTCCTCACCAAGCCGACGATCTTTCGCTGGCCGTCTCTGGTGGTCTCCTGTTTCGGCCACGGCCGTTCCTCGTACCTGCACACGCGCCTGATCGGCGCCGGTATCTCGTACTCGACCTTCTCCTTGCACCCGTACACGCCGATGCTGATCTTCGCCGCGGGCTGCACGCCCTGATAGCTCTTGCACCGGGCGCCGCCGTCCTGCTTCGTCCGATCGATCAGCCGTCTTCTCTCCACCGGATTCAGATTCAGCTGCTCGATTATCGCCCGTATGTTGGACGAGATGCTGCCCTCGCGGTGAGACACCACCATCGTTCCGTATGCCACTATCCTCGATAGATTTCACGATCGTTAGCGCGGCCTCGCGCCACCACCATTCATCAAACAGCCGCTGCTACCACGATATCGCGCGAGCACGCGTCACACGAGTTTATCGTGCTCACTGGAATTTCGTTGGCAAATTCAGACACGTCGTTCGAAGGTCCAACCTTCGGAGCCTCTTTGAGATCACGTTCCGCGGGACGATAAGACGAGAATTGTGGAGAAATTCACTTCTCTAGAGTCACACGCGAATAAAAGATCAAGATAGTGGGAGATAGCGTCGAGAATGAAAAACTTTCCAAATTTCGACTGTTAAATTTTAACCCGAGTCATCGATCGAATCAGCCACGAGCATCCGAAGCTTGGGAAACGCGTGTTCTCCACAGCTCGCTGGAATAAATCACGCTCGTTCCTAATTGCATCGAACGAGCCGCCTCGGCTCGCCTACCTAGTTTCAGAAACACGCGGCCGGCGTTATCGGCTTTTCTCAGGATTTCACGACCGCCTCCACAGCTCGTCCTCCTTTTCCTCCGATCTACCGAGGACCCTTTCCCACGCGACCTTCCTTGCAACGTGTATGGAGCTACCTCCATAGAATCACCACGAAATTACCTGCGCGCCACGTTTCGATTCGCGCGCCCCCAACAGACAAACTACTCGCGGGGCAGAGAAAACTCGCGGACGTACAATGCGTGGCGAGTACGTGGATACACGTGGTTGTTTCCCTGGCGTTGTTTCGCGAACAACAATAGATATAACTATCCTGGGCACAGATCGAGATCAGACACGAGAAGAAGAGCGCGTTTCAGTAGCTCATTGTCAGCGGAGAAACAGTCATGCTAAGCTAAATTTAAAATTGTAAAAAGAGAATTCTAAATTATAAGAAGAAAATTCTAGATTTTATAAGAGTAAAATTCTAAAGTTCTAAAAATTCTAAATTTTATGAAAGGGAATTCTAAATTTCATAAAAATAGAATTCCAAAGTTCCAAAAATTCTAAATCTGGTAAAAGTAAATTTTATAAAAAAGAATTCCAAATTTTAAAGAAAGAAAATTCTAAATCACCAGAAGAAAAATTTAAATTATAGAAAAACAATTCTAAATTATAAAAAAATTCTAAATTGTAAAAAAGAAAAGGAAAAAGAATAGAGAAAGCTATTGTTTCAACAAAGATCGTAACGAGACCCCGTTCCGCAGGACTGAATCCGCGCTACGTTCGAAACGACGCAATAAATATTCGAAAAAAAAAAAGAGCAGCTCTTAATTTTTTCGAGGTCCTCGTGCTCGATCTCATGCTGGTTATTGGATTAGAGTGTGCTCGATCCAAGAGTAGACTCGGCGAACGTCTGCTCGGCAAAATCCAGGCCAAAGACGGTGGGTGCCCACGTCGGGCGCCCACGGTGTTTACCCAACACCTTTCCTCGAACCGCGATCAAGAGGCGCGAACCTCTCGATCGCTGCACGAGAGTTGCGCATTCGATCGATCCATACGTGGAGAACACGGCGAACCAAGCAAAAATCAAGCGGAAGTTACACTAAAACGCGTCGATGATCGCTCGGTTTTGAATCACAGTTCTTTTGTACAAACGACAGTTCAATATGTTAATTATAGATTTTTTTTTTATATCTTTATAAATATAAAAAAAATCTAAAATATTTTTTTTATTATTTAATTACAGATTTAATAATGATATATTGATTTTTTGAAACGAGTCTCTATCGTTCAATATAAAATTGTTCGACTTTTTAAAATATCTTATTTAACAACTTGTTTCGATAAACGAAGTTCCATCTCGTGTGTTTCTATAAATGTCGCGAAGTTTCATTACAACTTCTGCTTTTATACCTATTTCTCTGTACAAAAGTTTAATATTCGGATATATACAATTATAAGTTATATCATAAATATTCGAATATAATTATAAATATTCGGATATATATAATTATAAATTATATCATAAATATTCGGATATATATAATTATAAATTATATCATAAATATTCGGATATATATAATTATAAATTATATCATAAATACTCGGATATATACAATTACAAATATTCGGATATATATGATTATAAATTATATCATAAATATTCGGATATATATAATTAAAAATTATATTATAAATATTCGAACATAATTATAAATATTCGGATATATTTAATTATAAATTATATCATAAATATTCGGATATATACAATTACAAATATTCGGATATATATGATTATAAATTATATCATAAATATTCGGATATATATAATTAAAAATTATATTATAAATATTCGAACATAATTATAAATATTCGGATATATATAATTATACATTATATCATAAATATTCGAAAATAATTATAAATATTCGGATATATTCAATTATAAATTATATCATAAATATTCGGATATATATGATTATAAATTATATCATAAATTTTCGTATATATACAATTATAAATTATATCATAAATATTCGAATATATATAATTATAAATATTCGGATATATATAATTAAAAATTATATCATAAATATTCGGGTATATATAATCATAAATTATATCATAAATATTCGGATATATACAATTATAAATATTACAAATATCACGAGCCTCTGTTGTTTAATGTAAAATCGTTCAAATCGTACGTATCTTCGTGTGCCTCTATAAATATCGCGACAAGTGGAAAGCGGCAAACGTTTCGCTGGATTTTCTACGTAGACCACCACTCGCAACTGTGTTTGGGTAGCCGCAACACCTCTGATCGGCCGATTGTTGTTGCAATATCGCACGGTCACACCTCTACCACCTGCGCGCGATCTGTCCGCTTGCATTCCAACCGGATACGCGCGGCGTTGGCGGAAATTGCGGAACGTAATAATTTTCCACGAGTGAAGAGAAAGTGACGTCGGGACACCGTGGCGAAAGAAAACTCGGGTACGCCGTTGCGCAACCAATGCAAAACGCGTTTTGACAAACGTCGTTTGCCATCGATTTCTTGCTCTAGAACCAATAACGATCAGGATTTCCTCGGTCGAACGGAGAATCATCGAGCAATAAAATCAGAAATGTACGTCGTGTACGTAGTGGAGAGATCGACGAATCAACTGACGACCAATCATCGTCGTACGATGAATCAATTTTCGACATGGTAATTTTGAATCGCACATTCGATTTTTTTAAACCCTCGGACGTGAGATTTGCTTACGCGCATGTTTCTTCGATCATTTTTATCATTTTTATATCGTTTCGTTTGCGTCATATTTTCTGTTTATAACAATTAATAGTTCGAAACGTCCTTTTCAAATGGACGTTTCAGATCTCAATCGTCAAACATTGACTGATTTTGAATAAAAGATGTTTTATACAGCATGGAGTTATACTGAACGTTATTCGTCGAAGTGAACGTGAGTCTAAAATCGAGGATGTGCTTCAGTCGAAAAATCGAATACAACGTAACGTGATCGACAGTAAAAATGAAAGCAACCCCTTCGAACAATTTGTGTAAACCAAGCGTAATCAACGAGCAGGCATAAGTCAAGCAACTTGTAGTAAAAACTAACTTGAAATAAATGAAATAAATCGTTAGAAATTAATTAGCTTGAATCCAATTTGATGATCGAAAAAAATCTGTCGTTCCTGAGATGTGGAACACCCTGTATAACAAAACGCGCGATCGAATTATATCGACGAAGCACAGTTCCAAGATATTAATCTTCTCCGTGAAAAAAAACGGGAACAGTTTTCTTCGTTTTCGTTTGTTCTCGAAGAACGCATACCCTATATCGTGACAACGAGCAATATCTCGAGAGACTCGCTGCTGGTGATTTCGTTCAGTTAAGAATCCAGGCGTCCAAAGAGTGATTGCTACCCGTTGCCCACGGAGATCATCGATCAAACTCACGCGACCATCACCGATTATTTATCGTCACTGGCCGGTACACCGGTGTAAATGAACGTGGAACGTTGCCTATTTCCCCGATTCTCGCGTTTCGCGACTTATTAGCGAACGAACACGTTGCACGTTGACGCGAATACTGACGATAGAGGCGAGAACAGAGAGAACAAGGCCGAGGCACAGGCAAGGCCTGAGATTAGATCGGCTCTCCGCGATATATCGGCGCTCCACATCTCTCCGCCGAGTGTAGCAAGATCCCGATCGACGATCGATCTCGAGTGGTCCACGAGCTACCATTTTTCATGCCAGTTGGCCCCTCGTGTATGTATCTTATTGTGCCATCATTTTCAATTTGCTTCGCGGCATTTTACTCGCACGCGCACCGTTACTTTTGCTCACGCGATCGGCCGAGCTCTTTCGCTTCTTTTCTTTTTCACGGTTGACCACATTTCGTAACGTGTTTAGGAAAGGAGGACTTGACGTAATTGCAAAAATAGTCAGCCTCGGTTAACGAATCCAATTCGATTTGTATTGATATTAATAATGAGTCTCGGTAACACGTTCGATGTTAACCCATTTGCATCGCGATTTACACTGCACAGGGGGCTCGTATGTATTATAAAACTAGAAATATTATTGTCAAAGTCATTAAATTTGACATTTAATATTTGAAATATTTTTATTGTTATTTAATAATTTAATATTTAGTATCTTTGATATTATTATTAAAATCATTTTACTTTACGACCATTGTTATATAGTCGCTGCAACACAATTGTTAAAATATAACACCACAGTTCTAAAACTAGACTATATTTGATATTTTTAATATTTTTTTAAATATTTTGACTTTTATTTAATTAATTTTTAATATTTTATTTTTATTTAGTAATTTAATATTTAATATCTTTAATATTATTATTAAAATCATTTTACTTTACGACCATTGTTATATAGTCGCTGCAACACAATTGTTAAAATATAACACCACAGTTCTAAAACTATACTATATTTAATATTTTTATTTTCATTTAATTAATTTTTAATATTTTATTTTTATTTAGTAATTTAATATTTAATACTTTTAATATCTTTAATAATAATATTAAAAATATTATTAAAATCAGTTTACTGTATGACCATTATTATATAGTCGCTGCAATACAATTGTTAAAATATAACACCACAGTTCTAAAACTATACTATATTTATTTTTAATATTTTTTTAAATATTTTTACTTTTATTTAATTAATTTTTAATATTTTATTTTTATTTAATAATTTAATATTTAATATCTTTAATATTATTATTAAAAATATTATTAAAATCATTTTACTTTACGACCATTGCTATATGGTCGCTGCAACACAACATAATAATTAGTCAAAGTTAAAGTATAATGCCACAGTTAAAGCACAGTTCTAAAACTGTTAAAAATATTATTAAAATCATTTCACCTCGGAAGTAATTTAAAAAATTGTTACATTGAAGTAATTTTACTCTAATTTAAGATATTGAGACATTAAATAATTAATAAATTAAACTGTTCCGTCGATCGATAATTTCAGTATCAAAATTATATTTGCATGGCGCAAGTATGATTTTTAATAACAAGCCTAATTCTGAATTTTCCACGTATCAATTCATTGACAAATATAAGATCCCACAATCGCTGCTCGCGAATTTATTGGAACGTCTCGCCTCGCGATGCAAATCGAGGTTATTTTAAGAATCTTTCAGATGATCTGGGGATCTGCAAATCCAGGTTATCTTAAGAAACTTTGCGAGTCGTCGATCCAACGGGAGATTCAAAACCGCCGCGCGAGAAGTAATAATAATCGGCTCCGCGAGAACGAGCGCGGCTTTCACGGAAATGGAAAGTAAAGTAAATCGAAGAAACCGCGCGCGTTCCCGACATTGAAACTCGTATCGCCATCGGAAACGGTGATTCGGCAAACCGCGCGTTTGTTTCATTAGACTTCCACTCGCCGATTTCGCTTTCTATCGGGTGAGCATTCAACTTCTCCTGGGCAGTTTTGTCGCTTCTCTGTCACTGTACAGTGAAAACACGCGTCTCTAGGATCGAGCGTGGAAGATGGCAAAAATCGACGAGAACTGAGGCAGGATGTTGGAAATCTGGCACGCCACGCTCCACGATCGACGTGCTCGCATTTCCGCGCTATTGTTGAGAGAGAGAGAGAGAGAGAGAGAGAGAGAGAGAGAGAGAGAGAGACGCAGGAAAAAAAATACGCGGAAAGAGAGTAGAGGAAGGAACAAGAGGGGAGAGCGAAAATGATTCGCGGACCTCGCATGAAAATACGACGAATTGGGAGCGTGAACGTTCGATGATTTCACCGCGGAACTCACTCCGGTGCTCGGCTCTACAGGATGGGCTGTAAATCACTTCCCACTGCGATAAACAATTTAAGTACACAAGTTATAATGCAAGTGATAATGTAAACAATGAGTAACAATTGAATAAACAATAATTTTTTTACAACAATTGAGTAGGTAATAATTTTTCGAACAATTGAATAGGTAATAATTTTTTGAATAATTGAATAAGTAATAACTTTCTTATTATACATATTTTTTTATATTTTATGCACCTTATATATATTTGAAACGTAACGAAAAAAACGTGTTTGAACTTGGTGTACTTAAATTAGTATATTTAAAGTACACTTAAATAGTATATTTAAAGTACATTTAAATAGTATATTTGAAGTACATTTGAATAGTATATTTAAATAGTATATTTAAAGTACATTTAAAGTACATTTAAGGTACATTCAAATAGTACATTTAAAGTACATTTAAAGTATATTTAAAGTATATTTAAACGTAACCCAGGCAAGACAAATGACAAGTATTATTGCTTCTCAATAATTTCTATCTAATAGCGATATCACACCGACGAGTTCAAAAGAAAAAGAAGGCGACGAATTGTTGTATACGGTTCGCAAACCAGTTGCCAGAGCGCAAGTGGTTAAAAAAAAAAAAGAAAACAAAAAAGTAAATGGGCAGAAATTTTTGACCCACCGTGTACAACGCCGAACTTACGTCGGTTCGTCGAAAATCGATAATCAACTCGCCTCGCGAACGCTTTCGTATTCGTTTCGCATTCCTACGCGCGCGCGTGCAAAATGTTGACATTCTTTTTATTCCCGGGGAACGATTGTAAAATCGCGTGATCGCGCGAGGGGAAAAAAGAGTCCCTGCTGGAATATTTTACAGAAAACTTCCTCCTCCGTTTGAATAAAAAGTCCGGGCGAATCTCTCTTTGAGAAGGCAAAGAAGCGCGAATGGAACGTAATAATTCGCGACAAATTGGCCGCTTGGATACCTCGCGCCTTTCTCCCGTAATTGGACGAGACTGAGAAGCGAGGTGAACAAAGAACCGCGAGTCGAAACGATTCTAAACGCCGATTTCGCGAGCACGAGCGTCTCGAATACACACGCGTCGCGGCGGCGCGCTTTGCTCTGTCCGCGTGGGGTTCTCTTTCGTTCCTTTCTTCTCGGTATCGCGACCTCGGTCACGCCACCGAGCGCGTCCTCAAGAACTCGTTTCAAGCGAAAGAGAACTCGCCCCGGCTCGCGGTGACACGCACGCGGAACACGATTTGAAGCTCGCCTAGTTCTCACGGGGGCCGAGCCGAGTCGAGTCGAGCTGGTTTCGTCACACCGACCGGTTTCAACGCGCGAGCCGATTTTTTTCCAACGATCAAACACGTCGCCTCGTTTTCCACGCCGTCTCTTTTTCCGTTTTTTCTTTTTTTTTCTTTTTTTTCTCTCGCCTCCTCAACGCGAACCTTGGTCCTTTCAGATAAGCAACGAATCGTAGATTTCTAGAAATATCGCGGACTGTGTGTTCCCTGTAAATTTTAATCGCAGGAGATACGGATCCTCGACTTTCCTCGCGCTGAACCATATCACGAAAGAAAGCGACTTTGACGGTCGATTGAACGAACGTATCGAGGACGACCATTTAGGCGAATATGCGTTCGATCGTTTCACCTATCAAACACCTACCCGAGACGAGAGTCTTAAACTCTTTAACATCGATGCTAACGATCGATTTCACGTGCGTACGATCCTAAGATCGCGTATGAAAGTTTATCGCAATTATTAAGATCACTGAGTTTTGAATTTGTTCATCGTCGACAAAGCGTGTGCTGGCGTCGTCGTATATATTCGAAATTTCTTTTCAAAGCAGTGGCTACGTCTGCAGGCACACGCCACACGGGAAAGTAAATGGAAATGAATCGATCGCGAAGATCACAACGCGACAGGGTAACGTGAGACGAAACGCCGGATGAAAAATCGTATACAACTAGTCTTGTGTTTCGATCTCTGGCCTAAGCAGCGGTCGTCTCGTTTTTCAGTGACTCTGTCGACTGGCGAGACGTGTTGTTAAAAGTTGCCTTTCCACGATGCTAGAGAAAGCTTTTTCGATCGCTTGCCTCCGTACAAAGCTTTAGCAAGGATTAATCGTTTCAGTGCCACGCAGCGCGATTGCGCTGTTCAGATTAGTGCTACACTGTGTTTGTTTGCACAAAATGTACAATGCGTTAATTCGATTTCGATTATAGCGCCATATCGTCGTCAGTCGTATCGAAGTTTCCTCTCCTAATTACTTTCTTTTCAATTAAACCTAACCTAAACCACGTGCATAAATGGGTTCGATTAAACCTAACCTAAATCATGTGCACAAATAGGTTTGATTAAACCTAACTTAAACCACGTGCATAAATAAATTCGATTAAACCTAACTTGAACCACGTGCACAAATAGGTTCGGTTAAACCTAAATAACGTGCATAAATGAGTTCGATTAAACCTAACCTAAATCATGTGCACAAATAGGTTTGATTAAACCTAACTTAAACCACGTGCATAAATAAATTCGATTAAACCTAACTTGAACCACGTGCACAAATAGGTTCGGTTAAACCTAACCTAAACCACATGCATAAATGGGTTCGAGTAAACTTAACCTAAACCACGTGCACAAATAGATTCGATTAAACGTAACCTAAATCACGTACATAAATGAGTTCGATTAAATTTAACCTAAACCACGTGCATAAATATTTTCGATTAAACCTAACTTGAACCACGTGCACAAATAGGTTCGGTTAAACCTAACCTAAACCACATGCATAAATGGGTTCGATTAAACTTAACCTAAACCACGTGCACAAATAGATTCGATTAAACGTAACCTAAATCACGTACATAAATGAGTTCGATTAAATTTAACCTAAACCACGTGCACAAATAGATTCGATTAAACCTAAGCTAAACCATGTGCATAAATAGGTTCGATTAAACCTAACCTAAACTAAGTGCACAAATAGGTTCGATTAAATCGCTGCTTGGCATTTTTCATAGTTACATTGAGGAAGCGCTATCGCGCCGCGTGGCACTATCCAACACAGTTTTTTTTAAAAATAGTTCCTGGCACTGAAAGGATTAAATCATTCGTACTGAATTAGTTCAGAATTAATCTGACTAATAAGATGAACCGCGATTTCATAAAAAATCCAAAGCACATGTCGTTTTACGTTCTTTTATGTGCTAGAAACGCAGAATGGCGATTTCTTTCTTCGCTTCACGAATTCTAAGCTCATTAATTTTAAGAGCGTTTACCAATACTGTGCGTTTCTGCGTTTCGACACTCTACACTTTCACCTTTTTTCTCCTTTTTTTTTTTTTTCTTTTTTTCATTGATTGATGTTAACGAGCGAATCGGCGCGTGCTTTCACGACATATTTCAAATCCGCGAACAGGGGATCGGCTCTAGGAGAGCTCTCATTTCGTTGAAACGAGTAATGCCACTTGACTGAACGAGGGGCCCATTATTCCTTTTGCCCGGTTCTCGCTGTTCAAAAGGTCTCGCGGACGGAAAAATCGCGCCAACGACGAGCCACGAACGGAGCTACAGCTGTCACACAACGGATCCGTATTCCGTTGCCTTATAAATATTTAAATCGCGGCTGGACGAGGCACACACAGTGCCGACAAAACCTGATAGACACATTGTGAAGTCAACGACGCGGCTAGAACGATCGTTACGCCGATGTTCCCTTTCGACAGCGACGTGAATGTCCCCAACCGGTTCGTCCGACGAACGAAAAGTTCACGGAGACAAAGAGATATTTGAAAAACTCCCGATGTGAAGAAGCTTGTTTTCCAGAAAGCTTCGTCGCGATCCGGAAGAATGTTTCGAGGATAATCGAGTAACAAGAACTCCAAAAGTACTGTTTCAACCACTTGCGCTGGCAACTGATTACGGACCATAACGAGTGACCAAACCGTATACGATAATTCGTCGCTTTCTCGTCGGGTATGATATAACTGGATAGAAATTATTGAGAGGTAAAAAATTTATTATTTGTTTTGCCTAGGTTATACTCGAATATACTTAAAATTGAGGAAATACTTGCAATTTTGGGGTAAAAAATTCTCGACGTGCGTGGCACGTCATTTTAACGCAAGAGGTTAACCACTTGGCTACTGATTGCGGACCATAACGAGTGACTCAAACCGTACACAATAATTCGTCAATTTCTTTTTGAACTCGTCGATACGATATCATTGGATAGAAATTATTGAGAAGTAACAAATTTATCATTTGTTTTGCCTAGGTTATACTTAAATATACTTAAAACTGAGAAAATATCGCAATATTTGGAACAAAAAATTTTCGACGTGCGTGACAAGTGGTTAACCTCTTGCACTGGCAACTGATTGCGGACCATAACGAGTGACCCAAACCGTACACAATAATTCGTCAATTTCTTTTCGAACTCGTCGATATGATATCATTGGATAGAAATTATTGAGAAGTAACAAATTTATCATTTGTTTTACCTAGGTTATACTTAAATATACTTAAAACTGAGAAAATATCGCAATATTTGGAACAAAAAATTTTCAACGTGCGTGGCACGTCATTTTAACACAAGAGGTTAACTACTTGCGTGGGCTAGTGATTGCGGACCATAACGAGTGACCCACACCGTACACAATAATTCGTCACTTTCTTTTTGAACTCGTCGATACGATATCATTGGAAATTAGAAATTATTGAGAAGTAACAAATTTGTTATTTGTTTTGTCTGGGTTATACTTAAATACACTTGAAACTGAGGAAATATTACAATTTTGGGACAAAAAATTCTCGACGTGCGTGGCACGTCATTCCAGCGCAAGAGGTTAATTAACTAAAAATTTGAACGAGATGCTACCGAAATGTAATATATCAAAACCTGCTCGCGAAAGGATTCATCGATCATCTGCTGCAAATTGAAAAACATTTCAAGATTATTCTACTTTAAATGAGCTGACTCTTGTAATTATCCTGCCAGAAATTTGAACCGATCCCCAATTGAACATCATATCCCGAAAATGTTCGTCGAAAGTTGCTCGCGAAAAAATTCGACCGTCCGTTACAAAATTAAAAAAAAAAAGAAACGGAAAAAAGGAGCGGCGGCCGTTCCATCGAGTGCGTAGGTTTACTGAAGCGGATGAAAAGGAAGTACGACGTATGGAAGAGGCACGCTAATTTTCATCGTCGGCTCGTACCGACACCGAGAGTCGTTTATCTGCCTTGGAATTGGCCGATCGATGCGGTCTGATTGCCAAACGCGTTGCATGCACCCTCTCTGCTCCTGTGCCGCAGGATGCAGCCGATCCTCTCCAACCGAGTGTCTCAACACAATTGCCGATTGTCTCACTGTCTAAACGTTCGTAGTCGAGCTGCTACTCTGCTTTCTAAACGATCGTTCCAAACCGAACGCACGCCAACCGAAATTTCGCTCGTGAGACACCAGATTTGTCGAAACGTGTTGAAATGGCACGACACGCGACATGATAATGATTAATTACACCGACAACGGAGATAAACGTATATGAAAACGAATCCGTAGACAAGATATCGTTTGTCGCAATTGAAGATTATTTACTTCTCGTTGCACTTGAAGACTCGTGGTTCAAGCAGTCGCGTGATAACTATCTTAGCGAGTTCTTATCGTCCCTAGATTACGTGCTCAATAGACTTTATTACAGCCGTAGATCGGATCGACGGATAAAAAGAACCGATAGCAGCTCGATCGGATCTCGATAAGCGGCTGTTTGTTCGTTCACCAGTCCGATTGTTAACTCGTAAATTAATCGAGCGCGTTATCAGCGAGGCTCGCGCTATATCGCAAGAAAAGAAAAAAAAGAAAAAAACAGATTGATTGATACGCGTGCCTCGAATTTAGAAAGTTCCAATTTCGAAACGATTGCTTTGTTACCTTTACCAGCCGAACTGGCTTCAACTTTCGCACGAAGTAGTCACAATCGGTAACAATAGAAGGAATATCACTAGTGTTGTCCAGTAATAAGAAAAAAAAAAAAAAGAAAAGAAAATTGAAAAACTACCCCAGTAGGAATCAAAGCCGCTCGATCGCCATGCACACCATGTTACCACCGGAGAAACTCGCGAGATTCCCACCGATACCGATTCCTCCTCACCACCGAAAAACCGATAAGGAGACTTGCACCACGATTCGCACGAGTGTCTGTCTCGGTACTGAACCGTCTCGACCTTCGCGTCCGGTGCGATCGATCGTAAAGTAGGCGAGGAACCCACCGAGCCGAAGCCCTTCGCGCGAAACTCGGCAGATAGAAAAACGCGTACAAAGACGACACAGAGAAAGAGAAAGAGAGAGAGAGACAGAGAGAGACAGAGACGACAAAAAGAGTGAAACGCACGCGTGTCGCGCGCGGAAAACGCGTCGTCGTACTACAACTGGCAGCTCGCGGCGGCTCTTCCTCCTCGGCTCGCTGACTTTCGGCCCAGGTAGAAGTGGTAATGCCGGTCGTGGAGGTAGCACAGGTGACAGGGGCGTAATCGCGCGATCGAGCGCCACAACTAACCAATCGGTGCAACGGCGACGCGGAATCCCGGCAAACCCGATCGTTCCGCCGGGCTTCTGCCGTAATTCTGTTAAAACAGGCAGCCACGCTGGCGGATACGAGCGCGTACCAGTTGCCGATTGGACTTGGTTTGACACTGGGACGCGGTCGCGCGAATGTTTGAACGACGATCCGGCAATTCCACGATGATCATTTATATATTCAATAGATTTCATTTCATTTCGACAAGTGATAAAACGACCGGTTTAGAAAAGGAAAGAAATTCCACTCGAACCGTACATTCGATCCGATTTTCAAAATTTATATCGCCATTTTTTTAATACAATACTTTTTGTTAAATTGGATTATTATTTTTAATATTGAAAATTTCTGGGATGCCGGGATATAATGACACGAACGACGACGGTTCCACGATTCACTCGCTTCTTTCGTTGTTTCGTCGTTTTGTATTATAATAAAATTCGTAGAATTTATGGTAGAATTTATCAGTTTTTTTCCCATCTGCACGATTTCATGGGATTTATTGGATTTGGAACGTTTGTATTACTAATTTCATTTATTCGAATATATGACTTTCATTTTTCATTAATTCACCATATTAATTCTGAATTGTCAATTTGACACTGACATTTTGTTTATGATGTCCGGTTATTTTCATATTTATTTTGTTACACATTAATTTAAAATTTATATTGGAAATTAAATGTAAGTGTGTGTGTGTGTATATATATATTTAATTTCCAACATACATAATAATTAATATTAATAGTAATTAATATATATATATATTATAATCATATTAATTATATAATTTACCTCTTTTTTATATAAAAATATAAAATGTTAGATAAATTGTATATAAAATATAAGTAATAACAATTTAAAAAATATAAAAATAAACATAATAATTAATATTAATAGTAATTAATATATATATAAAATAAATAATATATATATATAATGTCTAATAAAATAAATATAAAAATAACCATATATATATATTGAAATAAATTATTATTATACAACATTAATATATTGAAATATTTATTGAAATAAATTTATTAAATATAGATTAAAAATTAATGTTGAGAAATTTTAAGTAACATAAATGTAAAATACAATAGAATTTTATATATATATATATATATCAATATTACATAAATTTTTTAATTGGAAATTAAATATATATGTATATATATATTTAATTTCCAATTAAAAAATTTATATAATGTTGATATATATAATTTTACTACATTTTACATTTACGTCACTTATTATTTCTATCTCAAAATTAATTTTTAATTTACATTTAATAAATTTACTTCAACAAATAATACAATCAATTTAGAAAAAGAAATTCCACTCGAATGTAGATTCGATCCAACATCAAAATTTATATTACCTATACTTAGGTATATTATATCATTATTATATGATACATTTTCAATACAATTTTCTTTTAAACTGAACCATCTCGAGTTTCAAAATCATAGGGAAAACAAGCCACGAGTGCGAGTAACGAGAGAGACGGTTCACCGGATCGATTATGAAAGGACCAAAGGCAGTGCGAGAAAGGAACGGTTACGATAGGTCAGGCCTACGACCAAGGAGACGAAGAGGGAACGAAGAAGAAAATGTAACAACGACGGATCCCGATCGAGCCGTGAACGCCGTTTGCTTTCTAAACGGCTTTGCTGGCTGAATAAAATAAAAGACCGATGGTTTTCACGGTGTCGAAACGTTTTGTCAGAGGCAGAAGTGAATGTCTAGGTAAGAGGACAAGCGGCGTGGGCCTGGCGCGATGGAGAGGAAGGGAGGTTCACTTTGGGTTACCGTGGTACGTGTACACGGCAACGAAACAGCTGGCGAAGCAGCAAGATTGGTAGCACCGTTACCCGCGCTCGCTTGTCAGGATTCCCTCGTAGATCAGTCTCCTCGATCGTGCGTCGTCCCTCTCCTTTCCTCTCGTCAGGGGTCATTAGTCTTCGAACAGGATTTGCCTCCATATACTACCACTACCTTGTGTCCTCTCGATGACCATACTCGAATCACGCCCGATCACCATATACCTGAGTCTCGGTGAATCTTGGTGGCTCGTGGCAAAATTCTATCGGCCAACGTACCGAGAACATCACGAGATTTCATTGGCACCGTAACGCGACATGATCGATCGATAATGGTATCGTGAAACGTGACGATTAACCTAAATCCGATACGCACGTGTTGTATCCGACGCAAGATCTAACTACGGTAACATATAGTGAATTCTGTGCTGGTCGGCCGTGTAAATTTCTAAAGATTTCTCGTTGGCTGTCGCGACGGCTGATTCAATTTAGTTTTTAAATGTATGGTTTATTTGTGTTTTTTTTTTTTTTTTTTTTTTTTTTGGAAGCAAAATGTCAGTGCCAAATGGACAATTCAGAATTAATACGACGAATTAATGAAAAATGAAACTTATATACTCGAGAAATTTTGTCACTCGTCGGACAGCTTTCGAGTTGCAAATTTAGGCTGATTCGCGTAACTTTCGTACCTGAAGTAGTTTTTCAATTATGCGTCTAATGAAAGATTGTTGAATAGGAAAGTTGTGTGGTTTTAAGGAAGGCAGAATATGGCGTGTCAATTTCCCAATTTCGAAACAACTTCAATTTTTTTTAATTGGATCATTTGGAAGAATATTAAATTCCAAGTAGAAAAGTATTAGCAACCTAATGATTAAAAAGATATTTTGCGATAATTTGATCATCATGGAACGTTAATGCGTAGCAGACAAATGATTTTAATGCTCTATGCAGTTTTTATCCTCGTGACAAATTATCGTAAAATACCTCCTTAATGATTAGGTTAGAACCAACGTTTATATTCTTTCGATTCACGATGAAAAAAATATATGGTCCAATTAAAAAAAAAATAAAGATCATCTTGAAAGTTTTGAAACCCACAGAAAAATCGATACACTATATTTTGTTTGAAATCTTCCTTAAAGTCGTACAACTTTTGTATCACACAATTTTACATTTAAATATCGTAAAATACATCCTTAGCGATTAGGTTTAGAACCAACGTTTACTTGTAATTTAATATTCTTTCGATTCACGATGAAAAAAATATATGGTCCAATTAAAAAAAAAAATGAAGATGATCTCGAAAGTTTTGAAACCCACAGAAAAATCGATACACTATATTTTGCTCGAAACCTTCCTTAAAGTCGTACAACTTCTCTATCACACAATTTTACATTTAAATATCGTAAAATACCTCCTTAGCGATTAGGTTTAGAACTTATAATTTAATATTTTTTCGATTCACGATGAAAAAAATATATGGTTCAATTAAAAAGAAAATAAAGATGATCTTGAAAGTTTTGAAACCCACAGAAAAATCGATACACTATATTTTGCTCGAAACATTCCTTACAACTTTTGTCGTACAACTTTTGTATCACACAATTTTACATTTAAAAGTTGTCTCTGGCGTGCAAGTTTCGTTAATCACCCGGTATATAAGAGCATTACCGGGCAAACCAGCAGGAATTCCCGAATACGCTGTTCTAACGACGAATCGTTCGCGTGACGATAAAATTTTCGAAGAAGAGCATCGTAGACAGTAGAAATCCAAATGGTGGAGAGCGGGAGGCGAGGTCTTTCGACGACGACCTCGCGGTTTCGAGTACAGAGGGTACGGTATACAGTACGAAGGCAGTCGTGTACCGATTTATTGGATAAACGGAGGTGGAGGTTTTATTCATCGAGTTAACGGTATCCTCCGCGAGGATTTGTAAGGATTCGCCGGCCTTGCTGGCATTCCACGACGAAAGTAACGCAGTGCAACAAATGCCAGGCAAATACCAAACTGTGCTTAGCGGGCAAATGTCAAAAGCGGTGCGTTTGCCACGCGATACGGGGGAAAATATGTATTTTGCAATTCCTCCCGTCAGTCAATGGCGTACAAACGACGAGGTGAGTGAGTTTGCGAGAAGAAACGACAGTCGAAAGAGTTTTTTAGTCTCTCCTCTTTGGGAAATTAAGCTGGCTAATTGAGGTGAAACAATGATTGTTGTTCTAGGACGTCTTACTCCGCTTTCTTCGGTCATTTCGGCGAAACACGACAGAAATAAAAATGTAACAGTTGCGTCAGTAGCGTCGCTTGCAATTGTTAGATAATTGCATCGACGTAACGTATATGCGTCAGTGGCCAGCGTGTTAACAGAATTATCTTGCAACCAGGAGTTTCTGTAATGACGAAACCAAAGGCAAATGGGATACCAAAGTTAAAGTTAAATAAAATTGTTGCATCCGAAGAATTGATTGTCACCGCTCGAAAGGAGAAAAACATAATGAAATTCGTCGGGGATCGATAAGCAACTGTTTCAGTAGGAATAAAATTAGTCAGACACCGTGGCGAATTATCCAAGTGACAAGAAAAAAAATTTTAGTAGAATGCCGTGGTATTTTTCTAGTTTCACAAGCGTTCTTTTGTCCGAGCGAAGCCGAGGTACAAATCATTTTTACGTAACGAGCAATGAAAGTCCCGCCGCGCGAGCCGCAAAAATCGGTCAACCAATTTTAAACGCTCGGTCTTTCGATCTCTCCGATAAGATATACAGCGCAGTGATTCATTTTAAATAATATAGCTCTATTTGCAAGCCAGAGGATGTCACAATTACTGTTGTGACAAATAATTGCGTGTTGCGATCATTCGGAATATTAATAAACATCACCGTTGTATTTATAATGGTGTCGTGTTACTATAGACACAGCAGCCTGTCCTACAAATACTTATTCTACTTTGACGGTAAACTGCACTACCTGCAGATTTGTTTTACCGACGTGAACAGTTGCCGCTCGATTGGTAACACACGAGACACGGAGGAGTTTCTACGCGTGTTTGAATTTTTGATCTTAAAAGAAGGGTAAAGTCGCCGTGATTATGGATGAATATTAATCTTAATACGCCTAATTACTTTTATTTGATATATATATGTAATTACGAATTGTATTACCCTGTAACACAATTGCGAATTGTACAGCAAGTAATACTATTATTTACAATTTCAATTAAAATAGTTACAATTATTGCAATTAACGACCATTGACGACCTTGACAATCTGGTTGAATATAATTCCTCCAAGCTCGCCATTCCAAATCGTAGAGGGTACAACAGAGCATCTACCGTTTTTTCACACAATCGGTAATTCAGAACGTGACATGTCCATTAGTTTCTGGTTCTACTAGCAACGGTCGATTCCCCTTACGACCGTGCATTACCGACCGTAACTACTTTGCGCCCAAGTGGATACAAGTGCAGATGTCAGTCGGACATTGAATCGAGCGTATTCCCGACGATGACGTACGAAATTTCAAATTTCAAACGCTCGAGAAAATACAATTGAAAATAAAAAAAATAGACATGTTTAAAATAGACATCTGAGACTCGAGATTCACAAACGTCGGTGATTATGTAAGAATAAATATTCGTAAAGCGTTTCTCGGGGAGAGACGAAATCCAGAAGCGGTTACCACGGTCGTGCTTGGAATTTCGCGTGCAGGGACAACGAAATCTATTTGCACGCGTGACGCGTCACGAATATAAATGCAAATCTGCAACGCGTTGCAGACGCGAGTGCAGTTAGTCATCCGCGCGATCGCGAACGAACGAACGAAAACAACGTTACCAGCCGCGACAGAGGCGTAATACCGTTCTCCCTCGTGGTTTTCCCAATGAACCGAAAGCGAGCTAAAGAGGAGAGAGAGAGAAAGAGACTTTCGACGGCTCGATCGTGTCGGGCCAAGTAACGGTAAACGCCATATCGCGTCGCTCTCGCATGCCTCCGTGTCCTATTCGTAGCGCGCTCACTCTCGAACCGATTTTCTTTTTTTTTTTTTTTTTTTTTTTTTGCTGACGTTTACTCTGCCATTCGCGAGTCTCCGGAATTAGAATCGAATTCATGTAGAAATTTCACTTCTTCGATTACGACAAGAGACAGAGAGAGAGATAGATAGATAGATGAGATAAATAACAAGTTCTTCTTGATTGCTCAAGCCACTCGAGTAAACTTCGCCATTAAAACGAAAGTTTAAACCAGAAGGATTACACACACACGTGGTACAATACTCGAGGGGGCGTGATTCATATTTAGAAAATTTCTCTGCCATCGTCTCTCGGTTTTCTTTTTCTTTTTTTTTTTTTTTCAGAAGCAACACGTTGCGACGAGACGCTTTAAATGGTTCGCAGATATGTAGGCTACCATCACGAGCGAGCGTAAACGCGCTTAAAAAGTAAACGGCTGAATCGGATAAAGCGTAACCCACTTCTTTTTAACGTGGAACGCGCGTTCGTGGAAGCGTTTTCCGCGGCCGGCTTCGATTTATGTGTACATATATATATATATATATATATATATATATAGTATATACGGGTAGCGAGCATTGTTTTAACGGTTTGTCGTGTGTCGCGAGCCAGACAATAAAGGCAGAGGCTCGCGATGGAAACGCAGCCGGAAATAATAGCGGCGTGCCACGCGGAGTAGCGAGGCGAGTCGAAACGTGAGAGATGAGCGAAAAACAACGAGAACGTCCCGGTAAAATGGACGTGAAACATTCTGTCAGCGCTCTGCTCGCACGCGGGAAACGAGCGACACTATGTATTTCGTCTGCGGAGGGAGATTAAGTTCGATCCCGAAGATTACGCGACGGAGGAACGCGATACGTCACGTTTCTCCATTCTCCTCCGCGCACACGTGCGCCGCGCCACGTTTCCGTAAATTACGAATCTCGAACCAATACGAAAGGACGAGAGGATGATGCTGCGATGAAATTTGTTTGCAAGATACTCGAGCTCATTCGTTGACTGGATGTTCGTGCCTTTTGGCAATCTCGCAGCTTTCGTCGTTGAGAAATACTGGCGGTGGCCAGTGAGACTGCTTTCGTTTCTCAGTTTTCACCGATACGATTCGGCGGGAAACCGATTTCTCTCCCCTTTCTTGAGTCGTTGGCGTCGCAAACATGACAAACTACGTCGCGAAAAGCGACGAGAACAAAACTGTGGATATCTCTGTCGGCCACACCATTCGCCACCTGTTGCCCCCGTAGAAATTCGCGCCCCGCCTGATACTGATTTACGGCTCAGCGCCATTAGCGGCCGATGTCTCTCTCCCGTCTTTCTTGCCACGCGCAAGACGGATGGCCAGACCGATCGAGATACCCCGCGATACTTATTTTTAAAAAGAGGACTCACCTTCGCTTGGCTTTCCTCTCCGTTCCTCTCCTGCTTCTCGAGGCCGATGATACGATTCTGAAAATCGAGAAAACACCGGAAATTAGCGCCGCACGTGAATACCTGGAATAACACAGGGTGGCCACGGAAAGACTGAATGACACGAGACAAAAAAAACTTTTACCAACACGTGTTTCTTTAATTTTTTATTATTTTGTTTGGAATTATTATCACCATTATTATTATTATTATTATTATCAATATTTTCATCATCATTATTATTATTATTTTATTTTAATCTCCAAGGGATGCTCTACAGCCTACAAAAAAGAATATATAAAAGATTGAAAATAAACAAGTACTATGACTTTTTCAAACCCTTCAGTTCTTCAGCGGTCATTACTATTATTATTATCATTATTATTATGATTATTAATATTATTATTATTATTATTTTATTTTAATCTCCAAGGGATGCTCTATAGCTACAAAAAAAGAATATACAAAAGATTGAAAGTGAACAAGTGTTATGACTTTTTCAAACCCTTCAGTTCTTCAGTGGCCATTATTATTATTATTATCATTATTATCATTATCATTATTATTTTATTATATTATTTTATTTTATTTTAATCTCCAAGGGGTGCTCTATAGCCTACAATAAAAGAATATACAAAAGATTGAAAATGAACAAGTATTATGACTTTTTCAAACTCTCCAGTTCTTCAGTGGCCAATATTATTATTATTATTATTATTATTATTATTATTATTATTATTATTATTATTATTTTATATTATTTTAATCTCCAAGGGGTGCTCTATAGCCTACAAAAAAAGAATATACAAAAGATTGAAAGTGTTATGACTTTTTCAAACCCTTCAGTTCTTCAGTGGTCATTATTATTATTATTATTATTTTATTTTAATCTCCAAGGAGTGCTCTATAGCCTACAAAAAAAGAATATACAAAAGATTGAAAATGAACGAGTACTATGACTTTTTCAAATCCTTCAGTTCTTCAGTGGCCATTATTATTATTATTATTATCATCATTATCATTATTATTATTATTTTATTTTAATCTCCAAGGGGTACTCTATAGTCTACAAAAAAAGAATATACAAAAGATTGAAAGTGAACAAGTATCATGACTTTTTCAAACCCTTCAGTTCTTCAGTGGCCACCGTGTATACAGAGAATCGTAAATGGATCCATTAATTACGCCACTGATAATACAGGGGGTATTTGACGAACGAATTTAATTCGAGAAATAGACTGAAGAAAATCAATGAATGTATCTATGAAAGTGTCCCAATATCACCAACAACGTAACCAAGTACATATGTACACAGTTTCAACGCGACGGTGTGATCGAACGGTCGAACGAATCTGCATTCCATTTCTTTTTCTTTTTTTTTTTTTTTTTTCTTCCTCGAGAAAGAAGAAAATAACGAATCGACATGCCGTCTTTGGACGACGTCGCCTAAACATTCCGGCGTGGCGATCGTAAATAGAAGTGACGCAACGAATGAAAGTGACTAACAGCCTCTGCGAACGTAGTATCCGTGAAATGATCACCGTTGACAGAGAAAGTTCCTCCAGCTTGCGTTCTTACCCCGGCTGTTATCTTGCCCCGAAAATTCACGACGATCGAGCTCAACGTCCGCACTTTGGCCAGGAATCTCCTCAGCGGACTGTGACCATTACGCACGTCGGCCATTTTTCACTTCCGTCGGTTCTTCCCTTCCACTCGAGAAACGAGCCTCAATAAAAAGAAAACGTTCTTGTGTCGTGAAGCCTCGCCGCATGACTCGACCCGAGAGATAGATCGCGAAGATCGATCGTCCCTTTTACTCGACTCGAACGTTCCTGGATCCGTCAAACGAACTGCGAACTGCTCGACGAGCGGACATCGCGTACGCGACTAATCGCAAAAGCGCCACGCGATCACACCGATACACACTCGGAACGATAAGTATTCATCGTTGCTATCTTACCTCAGTTTCCTGCTGATAACGTTCACCGACCGCCTGAAACGCAAAAACCAACTGTGTGACAAATGGGTGACGATCTAAATCCTCCGTTTTGTGCATTTCGACGAGTACTTTTTTTTTTTTTTTTTTTTTTTTTTTTTTCTATAACTATCTGTGGGCAGCACGACGTATTTTTTGATCGTTGCAGAGAGTAACGAAAGATAAAAGTGTCGGAGAGGGATTTCTCGAAAGAAATGTCAGTAAACGTTTCGTTACGCGAAAGGATTGTCGTCGCTTGCAGCTTTGATACTTCGTTTTTTTTTTTTTTTTTTTTAATCATTTTACCGCGACGACGAGAAAGTTTGCTTTCCGGTCTTACTTTCGTATCGAGATAAAAGCCGGTGGAAAAATTGGTGTCTCGAGAGAAGGTCGGTGAACCAGCAAAAATTCCTTTATTCTTTATCTTACATTTCTCTCTCTCTCTCTCTCTCTCTTTTTTTTTTACTTTTTTTTCTTCTTAAGGTTTAACACGACGTCTCGATACTCACATGTGCGGCGCTCGTGGTATCCGAGGAGGTCGCCGAGGCTAACTGGTTCCGGTTCTCTATGACCGTCTTTATTTGCTCGAGCACCTGCGAACGAACCGCGTACACGCTCATTGTCAGCAATTATCCACAACGCTACCCGTAATTAACGTTTCTGCCTAGATTTCAACGCCGATGGGGTCAGGACAGTTTGAAATTTTCGAAAAAAATCGACTGTTTCGGTGTTTGAAGTATTGGAAATAAGATACAAACGGTCCTAGCCTTTAAAACGACTTATTTCGGGGTATGATAATAAATCCATACAGAATAATTGAATTTCTATCACTGTTTACAACTTTAAGCAGTATTATAAAGTGTAAATCGTGATTTAAATATTACTTTTGGCGAATCGAATATATCAGGCGACTTGTATTCAATTTAATTGTGAATTGAAAGAACTGTGAGAAAATGGTAAGTAAAGGATACATACGAAAAATAACGCGTTTCTCTCGAAACTAGGTTTTCAGAAACGGTGCGCAAGATATCTCGGAATTTAACCAACCGATTACCGTGAAACTTGGTGCGTAACTTTAGTGTAACATTTACTAGAGGCCAACGATCGAACATTGTTTAATTTTTAACGATTTCGAAAAATATAAGAACGTAGAAATTTTTGGCACAAATTCGACACGTCGGAAACAAATGGCTGTTGTTCTCATAATTCTCACAAAAATGAAAAATGTTGGAAGAGACGTTCGTCGAATTTCAGTGGGTCTGATGGTTTTAAAGAATTACCCGAAGAGATATCCTGTGCCTCTGGGCCACGTGTTGATTGTACTCCTTGTGCTCGATCTCGTTGCTCTTTCTCGTTTGTCTCCGCTGAAAGCAAGGTGAAGAAATAAATGGAACACTGTGGAAACGGTCACGACACGCCGCCGTGCATCTTCCACGTGTCACGCGGCTTTCCGCGAAATGTGAAAACGGCTCGCGACTTTCCACGAGTATCAGAACGGAACGCGAGAGGATCGGTTCGACGCGATACGTTTCCACGTTCTCGGTTCCGCGAGAAGCCTTTTGGAAAAAAGGCCTCCCTTTCTTCTGCGAGAAATTTGTCCGGAGATTTACAGACGTGAAAATAAATTGTGTCGGGGATTTTTAAAGAAATTCGTAACTCTCGAAAATTGTTGAACTATTGACTTTAGTTTGACGAGAGGAGTTTCGTGTTTGAAGAACTTTTGTATGAACTTTTATTGGCCACAATATCTAATCCAGATATTATCTCTTGTCTAAGAGCATTAACTTCTACGAACTTTTTTTTGATCTATTTTATTTCTTTTTCCTTTTCGTCGTATTGAGAAGTATAAGAATTTTTTTTTTTTTTTTTTGATAATTTCTTTAGATTTGTATATGTATGTTTGAGTCTGAAGATACAAACGTTAGAGATATGCGGAAGCATCTCAAATGATTTTTCATTCGTTGACTTTATATTTACTCTTGTCTAAGTTCACGAAAGAAAAGTGTTTCGAAGTTTCGAGTACTAAAAACTCGAAACTTTCTTTTCAAGTTCGAGTAACCTAACCTCAACCTCAAATTATTACTTAACCTCAAATTATGTTATACAGATTATCATCATTTGTTAATCTCCTGTCTAAAGCATTATATCATATATCAAGATTCAGACAAGGTTATACATAAAATATAAATAGCACAGTATGGTAAAATATAAAAGTGTAAAACCGTATTCACGATTAGTCACATTACCAAAATAATCAAAATGATCGATTTGTAATTTCTCTTAGATATTTTATAAATGTGAAACTGTATATTTTTGGAAATTTAAATGACCTTTGTCATAGTAAAAGCTTTCCTTTTGCTTTTACAATTTTAACATCTCTGACGAAGGATTTTAATCGTCGGTAATTTCAGTATAATATAAATAGAATTTTCTATACTACCATGTTTTGCTCGTAAACGTACAGAAACAAATAAACAAATGAAACGTGTAAATAAACACAGGTTGACAATGATAAACAAGGCAAGTAATAGTAATACCAACGTAAACAAGCGAATAGAATACCACTTGTAGAGTCTGATCATGCCACGTTACCCAACTTCAAACTGTACAGTATGTGTGTACAACAGTCGTGACATACCGAGTGTATAATAACTCTTTGTTCTTAGAAGAAATAACTCGAACTGTTTGCGCGCATTTGACAGGGATTAAGGAATCCCTTATCTGTACACAGATAAATACTAATTACGCGCTCGTTTCCGCCATCTCGTGAATTTTTACTCGTATTTACGCGAGCACACTTTTTCCTTTGTGTTTTACAGCAGATTCCCTCTTATCCGATCCCGCTTTGACCGACCACGGTTCTCATTCAAAGGAAGAGAATTAATCAGCAGGAAAGCAATTTCGTATTCATCCGTTCAGGGGAATGTTTATCGCAAAGGAATCTTCAATTTCACGAAACAACACGCCTTTGTATGCACATGTACATGAGCTTTTATTGTATTTATTGTCCAATGATAAATTTAAGAACTAACATTTGAGAACGATTTCACTCGAGTTTTATTTTTACTTTTACTTAGTTTTATTTTTATTTTTATTTAATTTTATTTTTACTTTTACTCAGTTTTATTTTTATTTTTACTTTCATTTAGTTGTATTTTTATCTTTTACTTAATTTTTACAGTCAATTACAGAAAATTTAAAGATTTTAAACTGACCTACTTAGCTGACAACAAACAAATATTAATAATTGAATTGCAAGATTAGTAATCGTACAACTGGAAAATTGTCTACCCCAAAGATATCTACAATCCGAAAAATTACGATTAGAGCGATTCTCGTCGAGTAAAAGCAAACAACTGCGACAATCAGCAAACACAATATTAGCGTTATAGTTTTTAATAATTTTGATTATTTATTCGCAAAGTCGTCCAAAATTCGTTTCACGATGTGAATGCGGTGTTATCGTTATTTCAAAAAATGGCGCGCAATATCCGGTCTGTTTCGACGACAGCTTAGTCTAACTCATCCTCTTTAATCACTAGTATATCTTACTGTATATTTTTCTATTAATGCTCCATTTCAATTATATTTATTTTTTTAATTTATTCCTTATCTTATCTGACATTTCTATCTTCGTTATTCTCGTCCATCTCGCTGTAACCACTATATTTATCTATCTCGCATACATATATATATACACATTCTCATCTACCTTATTATCACTGCAATTATTATATTTATACATTAACATACTCTCTTTGTAGGTATCATAATACCGTCATTGTTAAAATTGCCCTCATCCGTTCCTGTTTCTTTTTCGTGCAAATTAAAAAATTAAACGATACGTTCCACGAGAGGAGCTTCCCTACGAGCAAGTCGAAATACAATAGCTTCAACGAGCCACCGCGTGCACCCGAACTAAGGATCCACGGTTCTCCGCGGCACATTGCACCCGGCGTGTCACGCTTCCTTCATAAATTATTCAAACAGTCGTTCTCGGTTGTGTTTCGGTGCTCGATTTAGACGCCAAAGTTCACGGTCGTACGCGACGAAATTCCCCGCGGCGAGGAGTTCATCGGAGAGTCTTTGTCCTCGTTTCTCTGGAGGAACGAGTGAAATTCAAGTCTTCGATAATTCTAAGGACAAGAAAGGGTTTAGTAGCCACGGCGAGGAAATTGGAAGACGAGTCACGAGCCGATCCTCGGACATGTGTAATCCGTTTTAACTCGATTCACGCGTGCCCAGAATGCCTGTCTCGGCATCACGCTCATTGGATAACGAGAATAACGCGCCTCCTCCGCGCCTCTGTCTGCTCAAGTCACGGGGAAATTGCATCAATCACCGCGAATCAAGTTCGACGCGATTGTTTACGAACGACCGTTCCGCCGATTTCGACACGACAGACGTGAAAACTTTATCGTTCGAACGGTTTTCGCTCCATTTTGATCGCTCATGGGGATGAGGACAGTTTGAAATTTTCGAAAAATCGATGTTTTTCTGTGGTTTGTTTAAAATAGTAGTTTGAAGTCTTAGAAATAAGATGCGAAAGATCGTAGCCTTTAAAACTTATTTTGGGATATGATAATAAATCCGCGGATACAGAATAACTGGATTTGCATCATTGTTTATAACTTTAAGCAGTATTATAAAGCGTAAATCGTGATTCAAATATTACTTTTGGCGACTTGGATTCCAATTTAGTTGTGAATTGTAAGAACTGTGAGCCGCGATGTATAAGTAAAAATAGTAAGTAAAGGATACATGTGAAAAATGACGTTCTGAAACTTTAAACGCGTTTTTCTCGAAACTAGGTTCTTAGAAACGGTGTGCAAGATATCTCGGAATCTAACCAAACCGATTACCGTGAAACTTGGTGCGTATCTTTAGTGTAACATTTACTAGGGACTGACGATCAAACATTTCTTAATTTTTAACAATTTCGAAAAATATAAACAAAAAACGTAGAAATTTTTTGCATAAATTCGACACATCGAAAACAAATAGGTTCTATAATTTTCACAGAAATGAAAATGTTGGATCGTCAATCCCTAGAGAATATTGTTTACTTTTGAACTAATCCTGTTTGGCTGGAATCATGCACACCGATAGGAAATGTAAAAAAAAAGTTATGTAAAAGGCCGTTAAAAAGTTAAATAAGAACTCTCTTTTTTTTCTCTTTTAACGTTGCTTTTTATAGTTCATACTGTGTGAAAGAAAATAAACCACAAAAGTTCACGTCAATCAAATATGTACTTTTGTTTCACTAGCCCTCCAAAGTATTCGTCATTTTTAGGCCCGTCAAATTGTCCTGCCCCCTTAACCACTTGCGCTGGAATAATGTGCCACGTACGTCGAAAATTTTCTGTTCCAAAATTGCAACATTTTCTCAGTTTTAGGCATATTTAAGTGAAACAAAATAGGCAAAACAAATAATAAATTTACTACTTCTCAATAATTTCTATCCAGTGATATCGTATCGACGATTTCAAAGGGAAAAGGAAGCGACGAATTATTGTATACGGTTTGGTCACTCGTTATGGTCCGCAATCAGTTGTCAGCGCAAGTGGTTAACCTCTTACGTTGCAATGACGCACGTCGAGAAGTTCTCGTCTCAAAATTGCAATATTTTCTCAGCTTTAAGTATATTCAAGTATAACCCAGGCAAAACAAATAATAAATTTATTACTTCTCAATAATTTCTATCCAGTGATATCGTACCGACGACTTCAAAGGGAAAAGAAAGCGACGAATTATTGTATACGGTTTGGTCACTCGTTATGGTCCGCAATCAGTTGTCAGCGCAAGTGGTTAACCTCTTACGTTGCAATGACGCACGTCGAGAAGTTCTTGTCTCAAAATTGCAATATTTTCTCAGCTTTAAGTATATTCAAGTATAACCCAGGCAAAACAAATAATAAATTTATAACTTCTCAATAATTTCTATCCAGTGATATCGTACCGACGACTTCAAAAGGAAAAGAAAGCGACGAATTATTGTATACGGTTTGGTCACTCGTTATGGTCCGCAATCAGTTGCCAGCGCAAGTGGTTAACATGGATACTGAGAGACTCGTAAAAAAGCAATGCGGGTCAAGTGATTCAACAATGAACGATATATATATATATATATATATATATATATTTTCAGATCTAGTGTCTCGTAATATATATATATATATTTTTTTTTTCAGATCTAGTGTCTCGTAATAATAGAGAACCATGGCGTGTACCAACCTCGAGGGTAGCTAGGCTGGCCAGTGACGAGAGAGGCCGAGTGTGAGGGACCTCTCCGGGGAAAACGCTGTCGTGCGATACGGACAATTTTCCCGCTCCTCCCCGTAGCTTTGCGAACGAATCCTCCACGCCGGTCCTCCTGAGGAACACGCTGAAAAACAAAGGCAAACGAGAGGCGTCATTGAAGGGAAAATTCTGTTTTCTGGTTTTCTAGCCTCTCCAGCTGGAGAAAGAAGCAGCAAGAATATCGGTTCGCAGCCAATGTTAGTTTTTACTCCAGAGTATGAAAGAAATAAAATCGATCTTCATCGACTCTCAATTCTTCAGAGCCCGACGATCGACAATTTTCCAAAGACACTCTCGCACTCTTAGACAGTACCTGGCCATCGAATTAGCAATGCAAATTATTACGATAATTTATTATTACATCAGCGGCGGAGAGCGAAATCTGTGTCGCAGAGTGCCTCTTATCGGAGAGCGTCAAGACACTCTCAATGTACCAGGCAGTTCGATTCGACTTGAAAAGCTGTTAAAAATGTCTGGAACACGACTCGAGCACTCATTTCAGATCGTGATTACTTCGGAAAATAGAAAAGAAAAGAATTTCCAGTAAGTGAGAGTTGTAATTAAAATAAAAATAATTAACTACTGATAATATACTTTGAGAGTTTCATACCACTTACAATTAACTTGATTGGAAAACTAAGAAGTATCAAAAATCTCGAGTGACTTCTCAATAGTTTTTTCTTTTTTTCTTTTCTATATATATCGAGAAATCGCTTTCGAGCAGGTGTATCCAACCAAAATTGCAATAATTTAATAATAACTTTAACTATTATTTGAACAATTTTATTTTAGTATTTTACTATGAATGTTCATGACGTCCCTATTGGGCAATACTTATATTTGCAAACAGAGTTTTCCCAATTATAGACGAGCATCTTGAAAATACTCTTACCAGATATCGACAAATTGGCCTATCTAAAAAAACAAGCTAACAAGGAGAGGTCACAGCAGTTGGGTCGTCGATTTTAATGAAATTTGGTCTGTCGATTCTAAAGCAAATATAATTCAACTGTGTCCAAGCATTTGCGTCAATACTCATTATTTATAAAGATATTTAATGTTTTAATCCTCTGTCACAGCAACATATACTTTGTTTCTTAAAGTTATAGCAAGCATAGATATAGATAGACCAAATTTCATTAAAATCGACGACCCAACTGCTGTGACCTCTCCTTGTGAGTGTTTTCATTAAAAACCTTCATATTTCTTTAATTAATAAAAATATATTTTTCTAATCAACGTATTGTTTCACTACAGCTGTTTTAATATCCTCGTAAATAATATAAAAAAATATACAAGAAGATCTAAAAGGTTGGACACTCACGCTTCGAAATTTCGCATTCAGAACTGTTATTCTACAACAAGTTATAGTAAGTTAGCGTAAGTAGTAACTCTATAGTTAGTTAACAAATAGAGTTCTATTACTACAATAAGTTATAGTAAGCAATAACTCTAGTTATAGTTAGCAATAACTCTGTAATTATGATAGGATTTAGAACTGTGCTCGATAATGAAATAAAACTATCTTAACGATTTATTTCCCCGATCCTCTCAGACTCTTCAAATCTCTCGATTTCTCAGTTTCTCAATCTCGCCGCGTGTGATCAAATCTCTACGCGTTTTCCTTCAAATGGCCAATTCATACTGATACCGATAGCTACTGATACTTTGGCAACAATCGGCCGTTATCGTGACTCGAGCTTCTCGAATCTGCAATCATGAGTTTGAGGTAGCTTTGCTCGCGAGACGTAGCTCAACTTCAGCCTAAGTGGTAATAAATGGCAGTTAACTTGCTTCGTGGATTTCGCGAAGCGCGTAGGCTGCTACGCTGTTGCGAAACTTTCGAGGATCGAAAGGTCGATTACACGTAGCAGCACGGCGAAACGATCGCAATCGAGTTACGAAAAAAATGAATTACAGTAGGTCAGGAATGCACGGAAGCGCGCGCGTGTAGACACGCGTGCGGAATTAACACGCGAGCCATTCGAGTCCGCGCCGTTAAGCCGCACAGAGAAAAGCAAAACTCGAGCACGCCTCGAATCAGGCCAAGGATATTGACTGATGGTTAACTCAACCTCTTGCGCTGGAATGACGTGCCACGCACGTCGAGAATTTTCTGTCCCAAAATTGTAATATCTCCTCAGTTTTTAAGTACATTTAAGTGAAACAAAACAGGCAAAGACAAATAATAAATTTACTGCTTCTCGATAATTTCCATCCAGTGTTATTGCACCGACGAGTTCGAAAAGAAAGCGACGAATTATTGCGTACAGTTTGGGTCACTCGTTATGGTCCGCAATCAATTGCCAGCGTAAGTGGTCAACCTCTTGCGCTGGAATGACGTGCCACGCACGTCGGGAATCATTTGTCCCAAAATATGCAATATTTTCTCAATTTTAAGTATATTTAAGTATAACCCAGGTAAAACAAATAATAAATTTATATTTATAATAATAAATTTATTACTTCTCGATTACTTCTATCCAGTGTTATCACACCGACGAGTTCAAAAAGAGAGCGACGAATTATTGTGTACGGTTTGGGTCACTCGTTATGGTCCGCAATCGGTTGCCAGCGCAAGTGGTTAAAACGTTGCCGAACGGGAGCGATCACTACCTCCTCTGTTTAATCCTGCTGTTCGTTTACACTGCACGTCAGTAGTGATACAGATTTTGAATATACTTGAATATATTCGTGTTTCTTTGTACGAAACTCGAAGGCTGGTTTCAGGAGACACTGGAATGCAATGTACATGGTATATTTTAACACTGGAACTACCAAAATGGTCAAAATGACCAATTTGTAATTTTTGTCGACTTAAATGATCTTTTGTAAAATGTGTAAATAAACGCTTGTCTACTTCATCATTGTATTATAAAGTTTTTATTTTAATTTTACTTTTTTAATTTTTATTTTATTCAATTATATTATATAATTTAGTTTTATTTGTATTTTAATTACAATTTTAATTTTTATTGTAATTCTACGTTTTAATCACCGGTAGTTGTAATGTTTAATTGCTGACGCTTGCTGTGTACTATTTATATTGCTACAGTAATTATAGTCATTTAACACTAGAGAAAATGGTCAAAATGGTCAAAATTACCAGTTTGTAATTTCTGTTTGATATTCTACAGATATGAAACAATATATTTTTAGAGATTTAAATGATTTTTCATAGAATATATAAATGAAAGCTTGTCTACTTCATCATTGTATTATAAAATTTTTTTATTTTTTTATTCTTTTACTTTAATATCCTGGATAGAAATTTTAAGTTTTAATCGCCAGTAGTTGTAATGTTAAATTGCTGACGCTTGCTGTGTACTATCTATATTGCTACAGTAATTATAGTCATTTAACACTAGAGAAAATGGTCAAAATGGTCAAAATTACCAGTTTGTAATTTCTGTTGGATATTCTACAGATATGAAACAATATATTTTTAGAGATTTAAATGATTTTTTATAGAATGTATAAGTAAAAGCTTGTGTTATAAAGTTTCTTATGTTTTTAACATCTCTGATGGAAATTTCACGTTTCAGTCCCTGGTAGTTCTAGTGTTGCAGTATACGTGTAGTTGAAAAGAAGCTTGCAGGAAAAAGGGGCAGAGGTTGTTTGCATTCTGGCAAGGAAGCGACTTGGAGTGCAAGGTAAAATGAAAAGAAGAGGAATGATCGAAGGACTGATTGAAGAAACGAAGAAAATGTATGAGCAATATATACAAGAATCCATATATGGATTGGGCAAATTTCATTTGAAATGAAGATAGAGAATAACGAATCATTCACCTACTGATTTATCATTCTTATTTGAAAAATAACATCCGGGTGAAATAACTTTACTTTGGATCAAGGTCGGATAAATCATTTGCAGATAATCTTTTATTTGAATCGAAATCAAGTGAGAAATAATCTCAACGGAATTTATATGCAATAGAATTAGAAACTCTATTACCAAAATGGAACAGTCTAGGAAAGAAAGGATAACATAAAATGAAATAAGAAACTGTTTCATTTCATAATGAAATAATTTCAGGAAATTAAATAAACTGACGTGGAATTATTTCAAGATGTAACATCTCATAACTGAAACGAGATGGTACGTAATTGTTGAAATATTTTGTTCAAACAATATAACGAACAGAGAAGGCAAGGAAAACGCTTTCCATGTTCCTGCCTTCAAGCACATTAAATGTAAGACATTTAACGAAACGACAGTTGTATTTTGATCAGAAAGAACAGCAGGATTAAACGACGAACAGGCCACGAACTACGAACAGCGTGGACGGGCAGCGACGACAAAGAAAAAGAAGCCGCTAAAAGAGATACTCAAACGGGGAGATATTCTTTCGACGATATTTACTGTTTGAAGGAACAGCGGGACTTGGACGTCAGCCTGCACCTCTTCGACACGGTTTGTCCGCTGAAAACGACAACAATTACGACAGAACAACTCCCGTCTCCGCCTCACTCCATCTTCGTTCCTTTAAACAAATGGCACGACAAATGGGGGTGTGTTAACCCTTTGCGTTCGAGCTACCGACACTCGAACGTATACAGGGTGTCTCAGCACATATTGCTATCATTATTATCACGCGTAGCGAAAAATATTTCAGACGATGAATGGCTTCGCGAGGGGACATTTTGATGATGCCAGTTTTCTTGTAGGTGGACACGTGAAGGTCATTAACTTTTTTTTTTTTGTAAATGGAATCATATATTTTTTATTGCATCAATTGATGCACCTTGATACTCTTTACAAAAAAGTATTAACTTACATATGTTAAGAAATCATTAGTTTAGGAGATTATTTTAATTTTAATGTTGCTAGGAAATCATGACCGCGTTTGCTAATGTTGTAGTGATTTTATTTACAGAAAAAGTTCAACGTGACGGCCATTTACATCGCGACTTTACATTTGATGACTCGATAGATTAATAATTCATTCACATTGTGTAACGTATCTGATGTTATTTTGTTGATGATACGATCTCTCATATCGGCCATTGTGGTCGTTTGCTAACGATATTAAAATTAAAATATTTCCCAAACTAATGATTTTTTAACATAGGTTAATACTTAACTAAACAGGTTAATACTTTTTTGTAAAGAATATCAAGGTGCATCGACTGAAAAATATATGATTTCTACACGTCCACCTACAAGAAAACTAGTATCATCAAAATGTGCCCCTCGCGACACCACTCAACTTCATCTGAAACGTTTTTCGCTACGCGTAGTAACAATGACGTAAATCTAGATGGCAATGTGTGGCGACTCACCCTGTATATCTTGCCTCGAAGCCTAGAGCACAGTTTCTGGGATTGCTTTCCTCCTGTAAAATACGGAATCCGTCGAACCTGAGCCATATATATCCCCGGAAACGAACGATCGTTTAAACTTTGAATCCACTTCCGATCTAGGTAGAAACTCACAGGCGTACACCTCTAATTTATCGTTATGTACAGAGCAATAACAGCTCTGTGTAAATCTCAACGATTTGATCTTTGATTTATCAATGAATGAAATAGATATAGGTTTTAATAGAAATTCGGAATTTACTGTGATGTCTCGTCCAATTTTATATCCCCTCTACCTGACACGAAAGAACTAACTCAGTCATGTTTCTATAGTATACAGAGAGTTGAAACCTCACCTCTCCCGATCGGACGAGTCCGTGAGCAGCTCGCTGGCACTCCTGCTGCGAGCCTCCTCGGGACGTCCCGCAGGATGTCTGTCGGTGATGTCCTCCCTCGGGAGCCGAACCAGCTCCGCGTCCCGATGATCAACATGGCCAGCGACCAACCGAGCATCCGCCGCCCCTCGGCTCTTACGCCGGAAGATCTTCCTCAGGCCACGAAGCGGATGGAAGCGACGCTTCTTCGGCTCTGCGAACCAAGACAAAAGTCAGAATCACGCATGCATCATCTCCCTTGCAATTCTCCATCTAAACGCACGGCTAGAATTTTTTCTCCCACAATTGCAATGTTTCCTCGGTTTCAGGTATACTTAAGTAAACAAATAATAAATTTACTACTTCCCGGATAATTTCTATCCAGTGACATCGTACCGACGGGTTTAAAAAGAAAGCGACGAATTGTTGTGTACGATTTGGTCACTCGTTATGGTCCGCAATCAGTGGTTAATTTTGAAAAAGGGACGGAACGATGCAGCCCTGCAGGTTACGATCCTCAAAGAAACTCGAACCATTTGTGAACGTTTAAATTAACCGCTCGCGCTGGCAACTGATTGCGGACCATAACGAATGACCGAACCGTACACAACAATTCGTCGCTTTCTTTTTCGAACTCGACGGCATGACATCACTGGATAGAAATTATTGAGAAGTAACAAGGTTATTATTCGTTTTGCTTTTCTTTAGACAATTACATTGGTTTATATTAAGCTAAACAAAATTACATTAGTTTATATTAACTTTTAACCACCTGCGCTGGCAACTGATTGCGGACCATGACGAGTGACCAAACAATAAGTCGTCGCTTTCTTTTTGAACTCATCGATATGACATCACTGTATAGAAATTATTGAGAAGTAATATATTTATCATTTTGTCTTGCCTGGGTTACGTTTAAATATACTTTAAATATACTATTTAAATATACTAACTTAAGTACACTAAGTTCAAACACGATTATTTTCGTTATGTTTTAAATATATAAGGTGCATAATATATAAAAAATAATATATAATAAAAAAGTTATTCAATTATTCAAAAAATTATTACCTATTCAATTGCTCAAAAAAGTTATTGCTTATTCAATTATTACTTATTGCTTACATTATTACTTGCATTATTACTTGTATAAGTTGTGTTTAATTAAATTATTTATTGGAGTAGGAAATGATTTGTGACGCACCCTGAACGTACTCGCACAGTCGATGGAACATTTTATTTTTGAAAATATTATAACGTACTTTTAAACTGTTGATAGCTTCATAAAAAAGACATTAAAATGTGTAACAATCGAGTTGAAGCTTCTATTTCGACAATCCTACTTTTTCAAAGATTTGTCACGTGGCAAAGGTACTTTTACTCTCGAAAATGATAAAACTCCAAATATCTCTGGGAACATTAAAAAATTTTCTCCATGACTAAATTTATCATGGTTCTGATGGTTAAAATCTTCTCTTTGCAACGAGCCCTTAAAATTCGTTGTTTCTTTTTTTTGTTCGCCATTTTATTGAACTTGAAACACGGCGAACTGTTAGGATTTCTTTATATTATTTATATTTAACTCTGATGTTCAAGATTCGATAAAGAAAAAAAAAAATCGTACAAATCTAAATCTAGCTGTTAAAAATATTTTTCCATGATTTTGATGTTTTTTTTTTTTTGCACGATGTGAAAAAAAAACAAAAAGAAACTCAAGATTCCACTAAAGTAAAAGTTCCACGCTTGAAGATGAAAACCAACTTGTCTCTTCAAAACAAAGTTCGAAACATCGATATTTCATTTTTCATCGACACCTGGAGACTTCAGAGTTCCTCGTCGATTTTACAACCGCGCCGTATATTTTCACTTTTGGCAGAAGCGTAAACACACGGTGCGCGCGAATCATCGTGCAAAGACCCAAGCCAATTAGCCTGGCCTGATCTCGCGTGAACTTTCTCTTTGGGGAATTGCGTAACAAGCGTAGCGACTCGAGCGAGCCCGTTATCAATGGGCATAGTGAAAACCGTCGCCCGTCTACGATCTCGAGAGAAACGAAGCGTGAGTGTACGTTTCTCTCAGATTAGAAACGTTCGTTTCTTCAGATCGATATTATTTCTTGCCTTGCCACGATGAAATTGCCTCTGGACTCGAGGGAATAATTCGCTCGGTGACGAGCAAACACACACACCTTTCGAACGTCGAAATGGAAATGGGAAAGCAACTGTGTTAAAACTCGGGTGTTAAGGAAAATTCTTCGTCGAGCAACGAGCAAGAATTATTCACGACTGCCAGAGAGACAATCGTAGATTATCGTAGACCACTACCGCTCGTTCTCACGTACGATAGCCAGCGTTCATCGATCGGTGCTTCGTGGATCGATATCTCTATCGCGGATAACGTGTTCTCTCCCGCTAGAAAAGCAGAGCACGTCGGTCTTTTTACTGTCACGGACGCGGATGAATCACGCGGAAAACAGTGGGGAACAGCGTTTGGCCTAGTTCGCGGTTAACCTCGCGACAATTTCGACGCCTCCGAGGGCAGAGGAAAATCGGATTTCCCTCCACGCGACCCGCTTTTCTTCCAACGATACAATTACTTTGAACGCTGTACGTATGAAATAAAGAACGAAAACTACATCGTACAAGATGCAGGCAATTTTTGAAAATCTTATCGAAGCTGCGATCGTTGTTACGTCTTATCGTTCGTCAGAGATCGGCAGACGTGTGACGCAGAAGAGCAAAGGTGAAGGGTTGGCCAACGCAGCGAGTCAAAGACGGGAAAACAACAATGAACAGGTTATCGGGAGGCGATTGAGGGACTCTGCTGGATAAGCAAATAACGCGAGCGGCTCGTTAACGCACCGATGCCCTTTTAATTGCGGCGTATCGGAAGGAGGCGACAAAGGATCGTGGCGGCCCTCCCCAAGGCAAAAGGCGAAGAGAAAGAAAGAAAGAAAAAGAAGAGGAACGAGGACGCGAGAACCCAGACCACCCTTTGAATCGTCGAAAAGGCGTCGAATAATGGGAACAGAAGTGGAGGGTGCGATTCAGAGGGTTACTCGCGACACCCTCCTCCTTCAGTCGCGATTAAAAGCCGCACGGGGAACGCACTATGAGTCTGTGTCTTTCGAGCCTTAGCCGATCCACTCGACAATCTAGCTCCCCGTGGACTTACGCAATTCCGCTTCGAAAGGCACCCTTTAACGCGAAATAGCTGACACGTATCGACGGTCGAGAGGGGGCTTGGTCTATAGTTCGAACGAGAACGTCGGCACGTCGATTAAAATTACGATACAACGATCGTAAACTCTGTTTGACTCGAAACGAATCTTGATCTTGGCCGTCTGAAATCGATGATCAGTTATCTGAATTATTATGTGAATGAGAAATCACACGCACAGCTGGGGGGGAATATCGATGAATCTTCTGTTGTTCGGGCCGCGCTTATCTGACGACCGTGCGTCGAGTGAGAAACGATCTTCAGTAGATGAAGGAAAGTCAAACGATTTCGCGGAAAGGACGTGCTCTAAAATAAAAATTCGACGTCTTTGGAACGAGTCGATCGACGTGAAATCTACGAGATTATTTTCGAAGCGTACTCGAATCAGTCGAAATATTTCTCCCGAGATCGTTGCTCACGAAGTGAGTGATGGCCGGTTATAGTGTAACGTTACCAAGGAAATCCTCCAAGTTCAAGTAGAATTGCATCCAGACGAAGGTCCTCTGATGATGATTCCGTAAATCGCGCGTGTACGATGTGTACTAACTCGACGATTTGATAACACGATTTGATCACCGATGCCCCGATAAGATTACGCGTGCGTCGCGTGATAACGCTATCACGGCCGAGTGTAAGGTTAAAAGAAAAAAAAAAAAAAAGTATAGAGCCGATACGAGATAGAATTCTACTTTTTCAGATTCGCGCTAAACGTAATTATGTATTTGTCTCTCTGTTCGGTCGAACAACGAACACGTTGTTATCTTTCGTATTGGTAATGTAGATCAATTTTCATTGTTGTATCATGTTTGCCAAACCAATAATACAGTTTAGGCACGATAAAATAAATCAAAGAAGCCTCGATTCGATGTATAAAAATTCAAATTGGCAACATTGAAAGTTAGCAAATGGAAGCGAGTTTTTTTCTTTCGTGAGCAATTAATTAATTTTTTGCATTTATACAATTGCGGAAAGTATATCACGTTGTTTAAAAGAACGTTAATGTTTCAATTTTGATATTATTTATCCACGTGAATTATTAATAAGGGGTATTTGTCATCTTATACTTTATGTATAGTATTCATTCAATTTATAACTATGTACTTTTAAATGTAATTGTAAAATGCCATTATGTTAAAAAATCAAACGGATGAGTCTGTTCAAGACTGTGTTGATATCTTATTATAAGATGATAATCTGATATATATCTAATTATAAGATGATGATATCCTTTTTTTGAGAGCACTGTTTTAAATGTTTAAACTGGTAGCTGTGAAACTGGCACCAATTTTATTAAAAATTATACAAACCGAATCGATGAAATCATCTTACTGAATAATCGAACAATATGATCATTCATTCAGAAATTATTCTTTATCAGAGGTAATAATGAAATTATTTCTGTTCGATACAGTTTTTTGATACACTTCTAATACGTGTAATATTATTTTGTCGAGATACTACGTATCTTGTACAAAAAATAAAAAGCATGGCCATCTTACCCCGATCTTTCTCTGTTTCTTATCTCACACTTCGCGACATTTAATTCCCAGAGCTGGTGATGTACGCACAATACGTTTAACTTACAAACACCTAGAGAAAACTACGTGTACACGCGGGTTTCCCCGTGGAGAACCGTTATCAGCGCGTGTTCTCGCCGAAAGAATTTCACTACGCGACGCGACGCTTCGATCCCGAGATCCTTCTTATTTTTTGCGCGCGCGCTTTCACACAAACCTCTTGCGCTGGAATGACGTGTCACGCACGTCGAGAATTTTCTGTTCCAAAATTGTAACATTTTCTCAGTTTTAAGTATTATTTCAAGTGAAACAAAATGGGCAAAACAAATAATAAATTTACCACTGTTCAATATATTTCTACCAAGTGATATCGCACCGACGAATTCAGGAAGAAAGCGACGAATTATTCTAGACGGTTTGGTCGCTCGTTATGGTCCGCAATCAGTGGTTAACCTCTTGCGTTGGAATGACGTGTCACGCACGTCGAGAATTTTCTGTTCCAAAATTGTAACATTTTCTCAGTTTTAAGTATTATTTCAAGTAAAACAAAATAGGCAAAACAAATAATAAATTTACCACTGTTCAATATATTTCTACCAAGTGATATCGCACCAACGAATTCAGAAAGAAAGCGACGAATTATTCTAGACGGTTTGGTCGCTCGTTATGGTCCGCAATCAGTGGTTAACCTCTTGCGTTGGAATGACGTGTCACGCACGTCGAGAATTTTCTGTTCCAAAATTGTAACATTTTCTCAGTTTTAAGTATTATTTCAAGTGAAACAAAATGGGCAAAACAAATAATAAATTTACCACTGTTCAATATATTTCTATCAAGTGATATCGCACCGACGAATTCAGGAAGAAAGCGACGAATTATTCTAGACGGTTTGGTAGCTCGTTATGGTCCGCAATCAGTGGTTAACTTCTTGCATTGGAATGACGTGTCACGCACGTCGAGAATTTTCTGTTCCAAAATTGTAACATTTTCTCAGTTTTAAGTATTATTTCAAGTAAAACAAAATAGGTAAAACAAATAATAAATTTACTACTTTTCAATATATTTCTACCAAGTGATATCGTACCGACGAGTTCGAAAAGAAAGCGACGAATTACTGCAGACGGTTTGGTCGCTCGTTATGGTCCGCAATCAGTTACCAGAGCAAATGCTTAATCTGAGCCGAGCGTACGAGGACGAAAGTCGCAGGACAATAATTCGCGCGCGATTGGAAATCCTACAGGTCTTAGCTGAACTCTGGAGTAGCTTAATACGCGTGTTCGCGAGTGGCCATTCATTCTGTTATTGACCATGGCCTAGTTACCGCCGTTTTTGTAAATAACCGTGCGCCGCGTTCTTGCACAATATCCCATCGCCACCTTTCTTTACCGAATTTCCGTCTCGATTCAACTTCTACTCGAAGTTAAAAAGAAAAAGGCAACGTTGTAAGTGAAATGAAGGTAACTCGATATTTCTCTGTTAACAGTTTTCCGGCGGGATATTTGAAACGACAGTCTCAGCCTGTAAGAAACACGGATATTATTTATTGTACAAGTTCCATAAATCACGTTGTACCAATTTATTTTACGAGTGCTCAAAGAGTACGGACAATTTCAATATTCAAAATTAATATTAATTTCTGTTTGGATAGAAATATAATTGTTTTATATTATTTATCGTATTTATTTGTACCTGTTTATTTTAATTATGTTATTTAATAATTGTACAATTTTATATTTTATCTTATAGACTTTCGTCTTTAACAAGTGCTTAAGAATTATGGACATTTTTAATATCCAAAGTTATCAATCTTTATTTGCACAAATCTATTCATTATAATTATCGTAACGATTTATACGTAGAATATTTCGTTACGATTGTTCTCATATTAATGGACACTTGTTTATTGATATTAACCTCTTGCGCTGGAATGACGTGCCACGCACGTCGAAAATTTTGCAATATTTGCAAAATTTCAATATTTTCTCAGTTTTAAATGGATTTAAGTATAATCCAGGCAAAACAAAATAATAAATTTATTACTTCTCGATAATTTTTATTCAGTCATACCGACGAGTTCAAAAGGAAAGCGACGAATTATACGGTTTGGTCACTCGTTATGGTCCGCAATCAGTTGCCAGCGCAAGTGGTTAATATTTTTGTTAACCAACCAAAATCAAGTATATATATATATATATATATATATATATCTGCCATAAAAGAAGTGCCATAAAAAAAAGTTTTCATTCGAGAGATCGTCTATTCGAATAACTCGCGAGAACAGCGAAAAGAGAGAAACGAAACTCGAAGGAAATGTACAATTCGCTCGAAGTTGCAGTCATCAAGGATGTCCGAATAATAAAAAACGAGCATCGATCGGTGAAAAACAGACGTGTTTCGCGTGTACTTGACACTCTCCGCCAGTGTACCTTTCACGCATCAGCAACGGCGACATCGCTCAACCGTGAAAAATAACGTCACGCGCGAATCGTTCGACGCAGCCAGCAAAGAAACAGCTGTTCTCCACGTAGAGAGAACTGCGAGTATTATTTGGTGTATCACGGATCTTTACGTAATATGCCTAATTTTTCGACTCCGAATCGACCTTCGGATAATCACACGAATCCGCTGATCTCGTTTCCAGTCGACTCGCTTCGATCACTTTACAGTCATCGCGCGCGTCTATATCTCTTCAGCTTTGATCTCTTTCGATTCTAACTAACGAGTAAAGAGGTAACTTTTATAATTATGATATTACATTATATTATATTGTATTATATTATATTATATTATATTAATATAATTTTGATATTAGTTCTCTTCACCTTTGATCTCCTTCGATTCTAACTGACGAGTAAGAACTGATTCTTATAATTATGATATTACATTATATATATTGTATATAACATTATATTGTATTATATTATATATAATATTATATTGTATTATATTATATATATATATATATTATACATTATATTAACATAATTTTGTTATTAGTTAGAAGGATCCTTTTCCAGAAAGTACAGAGGCCATTTTCTAGAAAATCGCTCGATCACAAAATGGAAATGAGTGCTAATTAACCGCGAACGTGTCGCAGGCGAAACTAAATTACACGACGTTCCGGAGACCAAGATTGCAGAGCATGCGTGATTAAAATTGGCAGTGTGTCGCGTGACTTACGTGGGCACATGGTTACGTATGTACGTAAGAAAAAAAAAAAAAAAAAAGAAAAAGGAGAGAGATTTCCACGAGCGAACGTGGAATTACGAGAATGATTGATTCGGGGTTTAGAAAACACGTGGAATTCGTTTCGAGCAAAAAGGAGAGGGATTAAGGTGAAAGTTTCCGGCAAGAGATTTCTGGTTTCCGCTGAACGAGGGGGAGGGGCGGCGGTGTTGTGGTGCCTGCGCGAAACGAGAATAATGGGCGCGGTTGCAACGAATTATTAAAGGGTAATCCGGCGGAGTGCCCTTTTATTCATTGTCGGAGGAGGAACGTGACTTCGTTGCCTCCCAGCGCTGCGTTTCCGAGACCTCTGCGGGTACAACGACCTCTTTATTTTCATTAGCCTCCGGTAGATTACCAAGCTCCCGGCTGGATTAACTCGTAAGTTAATATCTCAATCGGGCCGCGCGATTAGCGATTTAACTAGCAAGTGAACACTCTTCCCTTCTTTTCTTTTCCTTTCTCCCCCCTCCCTATCCTGTCGTTGATTCGACAGACGTTTCATTTTCTTCGTTCCCCTTCTATCTCGCGAGATATCCAACATTTACCACTGCCAATGCAAAGTTTTCGTACGAAAGGCGAAATTAACCCACTCGCGCTGGCAACTGATTGCGGACCATAACGAGTGACCGAATCGTATACAATATATTCGTCGCTTTCTTTTTGAAACTCGTCGGTACGATATCACTGGATAGAAATATATTGTAAAGTAGTAAATTTATTATTTGTCTTGCCTATTTTGTTCTACCTAAAATAATGCTTAAAACTGAGAAAATATTGCAATTTTGGGACAAAAAATTCCCAACGTGCGTGGCACAAGAGGTTAACCCACTTGCGCTGGCTACTGATTGCGGACCATAACGAGTGACCGAACCGTGTACAATATATTCGTCGTTATCTTTTTGAAACTCGTCGGTACGATATCACTGGATAGAAATCATCGAAAAGTAATAAATTTATTATTTGTCTTTGCCTATTTTGTTTCACTTAAATATAGTTAAGACTGAGAAAATATTGCAATTTTGAAACAAAAAATTCCCAACGTGCGTGGCACAAGAGGTTAACCCACTTGCGCTGGCTACTGATTGCGGACCATAACGAGTGACCGAACCGTGTACAATATATTCGTCGTTATCTTTTTGAAACTCGTCGGTACGATATCACTGGATAGAAATCATCGAAAAGTAATAAATTTATTATTTGTTTTGCCTGTGTATTTGGTTATACTGAAATATATTTAAAATACATAGCTCTAAATATATTTAAATAATATTATAAATATATTTAAAACTAAGAAAATATTGCAATTTTGGGAGAGAAAATTCTCGATGCGCGTGTCATTCCAGCGCAAGAGGTCAACCACTTGCGCTGGTAACTGATTGCGGACCATAACGAGTGACCGAACCGTATACAATATATTCGTCGCTTTCTTTTTGAAACCCGTCGGTACGACATCACTGGATAGAAATTGTCGAGAAGTAACAAATTTATAATTTGTTTTTGTCTATTTTGTTTCACTTAAATATACTTAAGACTGAGAAAATATTACAATTTTGGAACAAAAAATTCCCGACGTGCGCGGCTTAAGAGGTTACTCGAGACAAGACGAAATTGAAGAGTTTCATTTCCTTTCGAAAATTTTCGCTCGAAGGATAAATCGCAGCGTCGACAGACCCAGAGGGCCGTTTACGTAAATCGTGTTTTTCACGGGTACGGCTCGGCGGCGTCTGCCTGAGACCTTGAAAAATACGATACGCGACGACGAGTGAAACGTCGTTTTTCCCCTTCCGACGTTTCGCCGTCTAGACCGTGTCTCTTGCCCTCGGCGCGCAATTTTACTTTAATTTTATTCCGCGTGTAATATTCCCGTCGACGACGCTCCCGATCGAGATCCCATCGCGAAGTGCAACTACCTCGCGAATCTATCGTCACTCGTAGCAAAAACCAAAAAAAAAAAAAAAAAGAGCAAACGTTGCAAAACGAGCAGAGCGTGCGATGATGATTCCTACCTTTTGGAAGCGGATCGACGCTGTTCTGCGCAGAGTACTCGCCGAGGCCGAGCGTCCGAGGTTGATGTTGATTCTGCTGCTGCTGTTGATGATGATGATGATGGTGATGATTCTGCGGCGGGGGCGACGCTTCCCTGACGCAGCCCATCAATGTCAGGGCACCGCCAACCCCTCCGCCGCCGCTGCCCCCTCCTCCTCCACCTCCACCTCCACCGCCACCCCCGCCTCCACCTCCGCCGCCGGTGGCGGTGCTCGTCGACATCCTGCTGCTCTGAAACACCCCGAAGAACCATGTCGCCACGTAAGACTCTGTAACACGCTGATACCACGCCGTGAGAAACGAGTTCTCCGCCCTTTTCCAGCTTTTCCATCCGTCCATCTTTCCCACCCCTCTCTCGTCACGATCTTTTCTTTTCTTTTCTTGTTCGTTTCTTTCTTTCACGCGATTCCCGCCACCACTGAGTCTCGCGAACGGGGAGAGACGCGTGCGTGTCGAGAGAATTTCGGTGGATATCGATCCCGTGCCAGCTGACCTTAGTCTCCGTTCATACCGACCTTGCACAACGCCTCGTTACCATGTCCACCACCACGCGTACTCCCCGGCGACCGGTTCCTCCGCGAACGTACGAGCCACCGATCCGTTCGTGGATGCTTCCTCTACTCATTCGCGCAACACCAACGCGCGCAAACGACGGGGTGAATCGAGTACGAAGGGGCAAAAAGGGAAAACGCGACGAGCTGGTCGTGTGAACTCGGGCAGACTCGCTCGGTCGTTTCGTAACCACCGTTCCCTCGTCGTTACGTCGCACCGACGGACGAACCATCCAACAGGGTGAGATTCTTGCGCGTGTTGCCCGTTCCGCTTGCTTTCGTGTCACTTTCCTCGCGCGTGTGTCACACGTTTTCACGACGCAAGGTCACCACCGCGGAACAGCCGGGGGCTTCCTATTGAAAAGTCCGGACGAAGCTCGTTGACGGTAAGCGTAAGAGAGGAAGAGGGAGGACAGAGGCACCGCCGGCTCCCTGACCGATTTTCCGCCCGTAGGCTCGTGGAAACGTGACGTCGCGCTCGTCACTGTCGCGTCTTTTCCCCCTCGGTCGGTCGGTGCGTCGGATATGGTCCTAGGTTCCTTGCACACTCTCTCATCGAGAGAGAGAGACCCAACAGCCGATGCGGCTTCTGCGTGTCGACAGAACTTGGCTCTCTCTCTCTCTTTCTTTCTCTCTCTCGAGTTCTCTGTAGCAATGGGTCAGGAGATGGTCTCCATGGTAACTGCAGCCAGAGGCGAGGGGTGGCGGCGGTATCGTGCATCGATTGCACCCTCCGACGACCCTGACCTTCGCGCACAGCTGACGACCACGTCGGATCCGCGTGCAGCAGCGCCGCTGGGGATGTGCAAGGTTGTCGGGCGAAATTAACGCTGCCGGTTCTCGTTGAGGTATCGTTATACACACCGGGCTCGCGTTACACATTCCGAGCGCTCCACCGTTTCTCGCCAAGTGCCCAGAGCGCGACCACTCGTATCTCTCTCTCTCTCTTTCTCTTTCTTCCGATTCGTCGTTTTCTCTGAAACTCGTTCGCAGTCCCGGAAAACGGCGGCGCCGATGGTTTCCTTTCTTCGACATCGACAACCGTGTCACAGGTTATTTTGTTTTTGGATTTTCAAGCGACGAAGTTCTTGCGTTTGAACGGCGAACTACAACTCTTTCGAGTTTTTACGTACGTGTGTGTGACGACGTCTTTAAGTTTCTGTTTTCTTTCAATTGTGAAACAGGAGGTAATATGTACCATCTATCGTCCTATTTAAAGACTAATCTTTAATCTTTTTGAGCTTTTGGACACGTACGTGTATCAACCTCAAATTTCTATTTATTTTCAATTGTGAAACAGCAGAAAATATCTACTATTTATCGCCCTATTTAAGGACTGATCTTTAACCCTATCGTGCTTTTGGACACGTACGTATATCAACCTCAAATTTCTATTTATTTTCAATTGTGTAACAGCAGAAAATATGTACCATCTATCGTCCCATTTGAAGACTGATCTTTAACCCTTTCGTGCTTTTGGACACACGTATATCAACTTTAAATTTCTATTTATTTTCAATTGTGAAACAGCAGAAAATATCTACTATTTATCGCCCTATTTAAGGACTGATCTTCAACTCTTTCGTGCTTTTGGACACGTACGTGTATCAACCTCAAATTTCTATTTATTTTCAATTGTGTAACAGCAGAAAATATGTACCATCTATCGTCCCATTTGAAGACTGATCTTTAACCCTTTCGTGCTTTTGGACACGTACGTATATCAACTTTAAATTTCTATTTATTTTCAATTGTGAAACAGCAGAAAATATCTACTATTTATCGCTCTATTTAAGGATTGATCTTCAACTCTTTCGTGCTTTTGGACACGTACGTGTATCAACTTCAAATTTCTATTTATTTTCAATTGGGAAACAGCAGAAAATATCTATTATTTATCGCCCTATTTAAGGACTGATCTTTAACCCTTTCGAGTTTTTGGACACATACGTGTATCAACTTCAAATTTCTATTTATTTTCAATTGTTAAACAGTACAATTTTTCACCTGTAATCTCGTTAAGTGATCAAATCTTCACAGGTACAACCGCCTTTCCTTAGACTGAACAAAAATCATAGGTTTACTTTTCTAGCGTCCTTTGAGCTTTCGCAAATCGTTCTCTTTCTCTCATTCGTTTACCAAAAGTAAAAAAGGACAAAAGTCCATTGTCACCTGTCCACGCATTTCCAGTGATTCGATATTTCGTATTTCATCTGTCTCGTTTTCAGGACACACTCCGATTGATACTGCTATTCGTAACACGCGCGCTGGTTTACATTGTTCTTCCTCAGTCTATAATTAGCCGACGAGGTGAAAGTGCCGACACTTTTATACGCAAGTGTGCATTTTCAATGAACGAGCAGCTAATCGAGCCAGGCTCGAGGTAGATAAAGCAGAGAGATTGCCACGGCCTTGACATAGCCGCCATCAACTACGCCACGCTGTGGAACGACTTTATCACTCGGTGTTGAGCGTCACCCATTTTCATTAACGCGCAATCCAACACCAAGATTCGGAGCTGCCCGACATTGTTCTCTCTTCTTTCTTCAAGCTCGTTTACACGTTGTTTGTCCATCGTCCTTCTTCACCTGTTAACCTCGTCGTTGTCATCCAAAAAGAATCTCGACGAAAATTTGACCATCTTCTCTAAGACTGATAAAAAAGACTGATTTCACCAAAGACATTCAAACGTGATTCAGGGGAGCCTTGGAGCACAGAAAGCTCCTCCGAGGGAGCACCATCGGGATTGGTATAATAATTCCTTTTTACCAACCTTGGACTTTTGAACATGTCGCGTCGGACGTTCAATTAAGAGAAGCTGCTGTAATTACAGTTTTCGGGATGAGTCGGGCCGACGGGCAATTAAGCACTGCTCCGCGTTCGAAAAGAGAGAGCGCCAGCGAAAGACTTTGCAACCAACTTCGCCGTGGTGCAATTACGTCGACAAACGCCGAAAAGTGAAATCATCGAATTTGCTCCTCTTCATTTTGCCTCCTTCCTTTCTCTCCTTTCTCCTCCGATCATCGTGACGGAAAGTAGCGTTGGTAACCAAGTGGCAGAACAGAATAGGTGGCTTAAAGTCTAGCCTGGTTTAGATTAGGTTCCAACTACCAGGGCTCAAAAAATCACTTCCTACTAAAATGAACACGTGATCTTTTTCATTATTAATTTGCGAACGCTCCGGCTGTTGAAGGCGACAGATTTTTAAAATTAATAAAATTAATTTTGATGTTTTATTAAAAAAGTAATAATATATAATGGTAAATAATAATAAAAATATATAAATAGTATATAATATGTAATAAAAATAGTAGTATATAAATAATATACAATATATAATAAAAATAGTAGTATATAAATAATATATAATATATAAAAATAGTAATATATAAATAATATACACTATATAATAAAAATAGTAATATATAAATAATATATAATATAATAAAAATAAAAATAATAATATATAAATAATATGTAATAAAAATAATAATGTATAAATAATATATAATAAAAATAGTAATGTATAAATAATATATAATAAAAATAATAATGTATAAATAATATATAATAAAAATAATAATATATAAATAGTATATAATCACGAATCTACTAGAGTTGCACCAATTGCACCACTATCACGAAAATACACTTCTGTTGCCATTTAATACCTGGTTTGTTCGTGAAAACCCTCCAATCCTTTCGTCTCTCATATTCTGCACGAATCATCGTCCGCAGGATGATCAATCGACGACAATGGGACAGAGAGAACAGATGATCGACGAATGATCAATGATCAACAAAAGCGTTCCGGGATCCAAAGGCTGGCGCGATTTTCCGGCGAAATGGGCCACGTAATGGCACGTAATGGCTTCCGGGCGAACAATCGCAGAGGCGCGCAGCCATATACTTGTGACGAGGCATCGATTCTCTCATCGTTCAAGTATCCAGACGCGGTATGGTAAAGCACTATCCTCTTCACGATGCCTTCTACAGTCGTCGAGGACATTACACAGTATGTAGACTCGTCGCGTGTTGCGTTTTCCGCCTTTTCCTCCATTTCGTTTCGTTCTCAGTTTCCTTCGACGGGCAGTTGCGTTGTCACGAACCGATGTATCCGACAGATTTCACGTTTCACCGACGATTTTTCGACGCCAGCCGCAATTAAAGATCGGAACCGACGAGCGTTATCGCTTGCGCAAACATCGAAGTAGACGAGACGTGATTTCCTACGATCGTGACGAAGCTCCGGGAATTTGGACGTCGCTGGGAAATATTCTCGAGTGACTTGTGAATAGGATCCAAGGTTCCTCTTTCTTTTTTTTTTTTCTTTTTGAACAGGATCGGAGTTTTTCAAACGAGTCTTTGAGTTTTGACTTCGTACAGGATGCTCCCGAGCACCGTGGTACAATGTGATGATATTCCACGTGTAAATTTTTTCTACGACAAGTTTTCCGTTTTCGAGGAAATCGTGTTTGAAAATTTATCACGTATACTTGAGTTTAGGTAATTTTAGACACGAGAGAGAAGAATGATTAACAGTAGGTTATTCCACGTAGAAAAGTAAGTAAAACATGTAGAATAAAATACAATATAAAGTAATAAAATTATATTTCTATAATGTGTAAGAATATAATTTTATAAAATATAATAATGTAGAATTACATTTTTGTGAAACAATATAAAATTTTTGAGAAAGTCGAGTTCGAAGATTTACTAGATATATTCGAATTTAGCTAATTCCAGACACGACAGGAAGAAATGATTAACAGTAGGTTATTCTACGTACAAAACTAAAACATGTAGAATAAAGTATAATATAAAATAATATAAAATTATATTTTTATAAAATAATATAAAATTTTGGAGAAACTCGAGTTTGAAGATTTACTATGTATACTCGAATTTAGCTAATTCTAGACACGACCGGAAAAAAATGATCAAGAGTAGGTTATTCTACGTACAAAAATAAAACATGTAGAATAAAGTATAATATAAAATAATAATAATATAAAATTATATTTTTATAAAATAATATAAAATTTTGGAGAAAATCGAGTTTGAAGATTTACTACGTATACTTGAATTTAGCTAATTTTTAAAAAAATAATTAACAGTAAGTTATTCTACGTAGAAAAGTAAGTGAAACATGTAGAATAAAAATTTTATGAAATTATATTTTTATAAAATAATGTAAAATTTTTGAGAAAGTCGCATTTGAACATTTACTAGATATATTCGAATTTAGTCTGATACTTGATGTGACAGAAAAGAATACTTAACAGAAGCATTTATCCTACGTTCGAAAATAAGTAAAGAACAATAGAATACAATTTTTCTGCCAAGATGCTCCGTTTTCTTGAAAATTTATCAATTCATCGCGCGTATCAATGCAACACTTGACGAAAAACATACAGTTTATTTCCGTGAGAATGAAATTTCTTTTATACTCATTTCTGCACACGTACGACAACTTTCTTTCCTGCTGCCAATTCTGGAATTAGCTTAGATTCAACCACGTATTTAATAAACATTCAAACTTGAATGAGCGTGAAAACGTTGTGTCCTCCTTCTGAATCGAGTCACGACTTCGAGAACATCCTGTATATATCCGAGAAACTCCGTTGCCCCGATTCAAGCGCTCCGAAACAGAGTAATTTCAGAGATCGTACGATTCTAAAGACGTTTCGTGACAGAGGGGGGGACAATTGTTTCCCAAATTGCTCGTTTCAACTTTACACCGCGAAAGCTTCGTGAACTATGCGGAGGTAGCAAATGATGTTTACCTTAAACAGGAACCGACATGGCAGGTAGGGTTCGTGTTGCCGTGCCCCGAATATCTGCAAATAGAATACGGAAGGTCAACATCGTCAATAAGCCGGGAATTATGCGGAATTGCACGCGCGCCGTTTCAAATCAAGGTAATCCTTGGAATACCTTGGTAGCTCTGAAAACCAACGCGACGATAAAATAAGTCGGATACAGAGAGAGAGAGAGAGAGAGAGAGAGAGAGAGAGAGAGAGAGAGACGTTGCCTGCACCCTCGTGCACAGTCAGGATCGCCCTTGATTTACGTAACGTGGCGATAGAACAGGAAGTCTACGCCGAATTTATTCGCCGCACCTACGAAAATTCCGAACACCTCCCGGAAAATTATAGTGAACGTGCTGTGGCAGTGGTTATCATAGATAATTATATATCGTGGAATGAATATACATAATGTTTGTATGGAAGGATAAGTGTGATCTGAGAGAGATGTATGCGAGAGCATGGTGAGGAAAAACAGTTGTGATCGGGATGATCGACAGACGAGAGACGCAAGTTGGAGAGACGAGATAGAGAGTGAATCGATGGGAGTTAAACGTTATATGTATTTCAAAATTTATATTATAATCTATCAACAATCAGTGGGTTTGTCATTCGATCACACGTGCCCCCTTTTAAATTCATCGCCCGCGCGATTTCGTACGTCGAAATTTTGGTCCGTCGTGGAAACGAGACGCAGCTAGTACGTTACGAAATGCAAAAATGAGAATTAAGGTGCTAGTTGGAAATTTTCAAAAGATCGATCTCGCTCGTTTTGTTTTAAATAGTGGTTCGAGGCCTTGGAGATAAGAGGAGAGAGGTCCTGGCTTTTAAAACGACTTGTTAAACCGCGGATACAGAATAATTGAATTTGCATCACCGTTTACAACTTTAAGCAGTATTATAAAGTGTAAATCGTCCGATTCGAATATTACTTTTGGCGAATCGAGTGCCAGGGGACTTGGATTCAATTTAGCTGTGAATTGTAAGAACTGTGAGCCGCGATATACAAGTAAAAAATGTAAGGATACGTATGAAAAATGACGTTCTGAGACTTTAAACGCGTTTCTCTCGAAACTAGGTTTTTAGAAACGGTGCGCGAGATATCTCGGAATCTAATCAACCGATTACTGTGAAACTCGGTGCGTAACATTTACTAAATCTTTAGCGTAACATTTACTAAAGATTGATGATCGAACATTTTTTAACAATTTCGAAAAACATAAACAAAAAACGTAGAAATTTTTGGCACAAATTCAATACATCGAAAACAAATGGCTGCCGTTTTTCATAATTTTCACGCAAGTGAAAATGTTGGATCGTCAATCCCTAGAGAATATTGTTTACTTTTGAACTAATCGTGCTTGTAAAAAAAAAAGTTACGTAAAAGGACGTCGTTAAAAATTTAAATAAGAACCCTCTTTTCTTCTCTTTTAATGCTGCTTTTTATAGTTCACGGTGTGTTAAAATACACAGAAGCTCATGCCAAGTCAAATATGTACTTTTCTTTTTAGCCCTCCAAAGTATTTGTAATTTTCAGGCCCGCCAGACTGTCCTGCCCCCTTGAAGGAGCATGATTTTCAACGTGAAATCGTGATCCCGAGAAATGTTTGAAGAAAGAAGAACTTGGGGGGGGGGTGAGAAGCTGAGCTCTGCCGGGCGTTTAATGAATGGATCGCGACGAGTGATCTATTCCGCGTCTAGGATCCTCGTGGATCGTCGCGCGGCTGCCACGCCCGGACAGAATTTAAAGCGTCTATTTATAAAGAGTGAACGAACGCCGCCGCTGGCAACGGGGCGAACGCGCATGAACGCGGGTCTAAACGTACAGCGAGCGAGTGCATGTACAAGGTACGTCGCGCTGATCCGGTTAATTCTGGAGCGGTGCCGGGAGCGACGAAGGGGGGGAAGAAAAAAAAAGAAGAAAGCAGAGGAAAAAAAAATGAAAAAATAAGAGAGAGAGAGAGGAATTACCGACATAATTCGTGCTCCGTGCCTCTCATATTCGTAGCACCAACTATAAATATTCGCGGCGCGCGTATCTCTCTTCTGCAAACGGCGGAGGGAAAAAAACGAGCCGACGCTGGGAGGAACGTGGCGAAACGCAATTTTTTTAACGTCCCACGGTTTTTACGTCGGTGAACAGCTTTGTTTTCTCGTCCCCGGGACAAACGAGGTCGTAGAACGTACGCGTTGGCAGAAAAAAAAATTTGCATGCTAATTCCCCGGCTGAACGCGATTAAACTCGAATGGGTATCTCTAACTTCCCTCCATTTAACCATTTTCATCGTGACGTCTCCGGTTCTCTAACAAATTCGCGCGTTGTTTATTCTGTTTCTGTTCCGCTGAAGAAACAATGGACTGGATCGACTTCGTACATAAATAACAGTCCCGTCTCGAAATGTTTCGTACAGCAACGTGGAACACACGTATGTACGCAACAATCGTCCGTTATTTCGTGAAACCGTTTCTAAATATGTACGAGGGAGGATCGTTCCTAAGCGGGGTTGGTCTTCTGCCCGGAAGTAGAGTAGGCGAGCATTCGGTTCCGTGCGTCTCTTCCTTTCGAGAAGGGACACACGTTCCTGTGCAGTTGCTTATTTAAGATACGTCTGCTCTGAAACGAGGGTCATCGAGTGTATTTTCGTCCGTCCGTGTATGAAAGCGACGTAGAAAATAGTTACGGCTAAGAAGAGCCTCTCTCGATCGGAACAAGAGATACCCGTTCGATACGACTCCTCCCCTTTTTCTCTCTCTTCTTTGCTTCCACCTACCGACTCGTTGCTTCGTCTCGTTTCATAATTCAAAACGAGCAAGATCTGTCTTTCTTTCATCGAGCACTACATTTCCCGCCACTCGGTTATTTTCCAAGGCAACGATCGTATTTGCGAGATAAGGAAGAGGCCCTTTCACGGTTTATCGAGTTTATTGTACGCCACTTTATTGTGTCCCACCTGCGCATAATTCTATCATGGAAAAATGGCTCGACAATCGGCCACTCGAAAATTCGATATATATATATATATATATATATATATATATATATATAAATTCGTTTTTAATCTTCTTCTGGTTTAGATAAATTCGTATGTGTTGGTTGGAATTTCTTCTGGTGTTTGTAAATTCTTCTAATTTTCATCAGAAACTTTAAAGTGAAAAAGTGGGAAAGCATTATGTAATATAATAAACTTACGCAAGCTTCTATTTCCACATTTTCCAAAATATCATTTAAATTTCTAAAGATACATTGTTTTATGTCTATAAAGTTTCTAACAAAAATTATAAATTGGTCATTTTGACCACTTTGCTAGTTCTAGTGTTAATGTATACATGTAATCTATATGTATAATTTAATATATTACGTACATATATACATATTTGAAAATAGAAATAATATATTAAGAAAAATTTTGCTCTTACCTAAAAACCTAACGTACAAACAAACAGAATTCGCACGCGTTCGCAAATGTATATATATTTTTCTTCCTCTCGAAAAAACTTAATTATACACATATAATTTATATGTATAATTAAATATATTATTTCTATTTTCAAGCATGTACACATGTACATATCTGAAAATGGAAATAATATATTGAGAAAAATTTTGCTCTTACTTACCTAAAAACCTAACCTAGGAACAAACAGAATTCGCAAATGTATATATATTTTTCTTCCTTCGAAAAAATTTAATTATAGTATACAGATATAATTTATATGTATAATTAAATATATTATTGCATGTATATATGTACACATACATATTTGAAAATGGAAATAATATATTAAGAAAAATTTTACTCTTACCTAAAAGCCTAACCTAGAAACAAACAAAATTCGCACACGTTCGCAAATATATATATATATATATATATATATATATTTTTTCTTCCTTCAAAAAAAATTTGGCACTCACGGTGGTTTTTCTTACCAGAGGACTTGTTCAATTAACAGCTGCAACAGTTACCGACTTGACAGTCAGTGAAGAGTCGCTGAAAACAATATGGCGGCAGGTGATTACCGGAAGCAAAGCGACAAAGGGGAGAATTTGAAAGCTGACGACGAGGACGTTAATCCCGTTTCAGCGACAAGAACACATCGGGAAATGAGAAAAGTCGAAAGAGAGAGAGAGAGAGAGAGAGAGTGAGTGAGAGCAATTGCGACTGGTTTTTCACGGTATTCGTGATTATTCGGCGGAAAGGGACAAAAGAAGAGGCAATACCAGTGGACGATGCGCTATTCCATTCGTTTCTCCGTGGCCGTGCACATTCCTCCTCTTGTTTCGCTCCGGAACGGCTGACATATTTCTTTTAACGGTAAGCAGAGAGACGAGAGGAGAAGTCTAGCCCGGCGCTTTTCTTTCACTATTCTTCCCTCTATTTCTCTGGTCTAGCAGCGTCAGTCATTACCAACCGCCGCCATCAAACACACACACACACACACACGCTCTGCAACCATTGTCTGGGATGCATTTTGCCAATGCGCGCGACAACGTTCGCTTCGGACGCGATTTCAACATTGCGCAACACTCGGCCGTACGTCTCTCTGTTGCCACGTTGTAAAAAAAACTCGTTCCACTCACACTTTACAATTGCACAGGAGTTTATTAGAGAGAAAGAGAGAGAGAGAGAGAGAGAGAGAACAAGGTAAGACGTCTCCACTTGGAATCTCGTCTCGAAGTAAACAGCGTCGGATGACGAAACTGTCCTGTCGATATCGATGTTTGCGCTGACGATAAGTCAGGATACTTTATTTCCTGAAGTGACAACTGTCGAATCCCTTGCTCACTAAAAGACGTCGGTCACTCTCTCGCACAGTAACCTAATACACGAGGTGTTTCGTAGTTTAGCATTCAAACTTTTCTAGTTTTACGAAGTTCTAACGAAGATACGAAGCGTAAAACTATATATATGTAAAATTAACATTGAAATACCGTGAATTGAATTTAATATTCCGTAATATTGCCAGTTGGTCACTTTCGTCGCGCTTGACCTCTTGCGCTGGAATTTTTTTGTCCCAAATTGCAACATTTTCTCAGTTTTAAGTATATTTTAATGTAACCCAGACAAAACAAATGATAAGTTTATTACTTCTTACATTTACAGAAAATTGCTTTTAACCACCGCTATCTGTTTGCATCTCGATTTCTGCGAGATCGGCTTGTCTGTCACAGTTTTTAGGTAAACTTGGGCCGAAAGATAATACGAATTAGCACTTGGAGCACGTTTCAATCGTGCCTCGTTAGGAAGCAGGAAAATACGTCGTTGTAAATCTATGAAATTTCCACGAAGAACTGCCATGAGTGTTCGAACGATATCAGACACGTTTTTCCAAAAAAACCGTGACCAATTCATATTTCGTATTTCACGAGCTCGTTCACGCCCTTTCTTTTATTTCAGGCTGCTTCTCGGTCATTTTTCTTAACACCGAGATTTACAGAAACGCACGGCGCCGTTTACGAACGAAAGTGAGTCACTCTCGGTGCAGCGTGCACACGTTTTCAACTGTGGAGAAAAGGAGTCGTTTCGGCAGTTGACCAACCGAGGGATCGTCGAGTAACACGATCCCGAGGGAACGGACTGGGGTCGAAGGGCGAGTATACTATCATATATCTACGATAACGGCAAATTAAATTAGAGACCGGTCTATCGTAGCGCTGGCTCTGATATACCGGCGTCGAAACACTCTGCTCTCGTCTACGTCGGTTTCAAACTTGTTCACAAAATCGAGTTTACAAAAATTGCCAATATTTCCAAAGAGGAACGCGAAGGTTTCAAGTTACTTTTATACAAACGAGCTTAAAATAGCTACTTCAATTAACTAATGACATTTACTTGTAATTAATTAAATTATTATACATCGTAATTTTATTGTATAATATAACTCTCGCGAGAGAAAATCATTTTATTTGCCCTTTTTTTTGTTTTTAATTTATGTAATTTATGTAAAGAGGCAAATTCCAAATTACTTCAAGTCATTCCTCAGTTACACCATACTTTCAAGTTACTCTTCGCTTTTTATCATTACCAGGAGTTTAAAATATATTGCTAATATCACTACTAGGAATTTATTACTACTATATTATACATGAAGCTATAATTATTTTATTTTTATTCACTGCCGTAACTTTTCTATTCACCTTGGACAGGCTGGTGTTTCAAATACGCTGCATTTCCTTTCAACCCCTCGCGCTGGCAACTGGTTCGCGGACCATAACGAGAGACCGAATACAATAATTCGTCGCTTTCGTCGCTAACGTCACTGGATAAAAATTATCAAGACGTAATAAACTTGTCACTTGTTTCGCCTGTGGTGCATTTAAATATACCTAAGACTGAGAAAATGTTGCAATTTGGGACAAAACGTGGAAACGTCATTCCAGCGCAAGAGGTTAATTACCTTCGCTAGTGTCTAGTCTTCACTGTAGAATCGCTCAATGTGCTTGAACACTTGTCAGAGTGCACTCGACTTCGATAGAGAATCGTATCAACGCCATCGCTACTAAGTCCATCGTCTTCGAGCGGGAAGCGCTCGGTGTGCTTTTACTTAGAACTCGTGACGCGGAGGTACGTTGACCTCCGATCGAACGACACGCGGCCAAGAATTATCTTAGGATTACAGTCGGCCGGCGAAACGAAACGAGTTTGAAACGAGCTTGAAGCGCGAGAGCCCGCTATCGAGTCGGAATAAATTCGACCCGTCAGAAATTCAGAGGACCATCGAGAGGAGAACGAAACGTGGCGCCGCCGCGCGTTTCGGATAATTGAAATTTATCGTTCGAGCGTGCCGGAAGCGCCGGTATCTGGCACGATCGCGCCTTTGCCGATCCTAGACACGGCTCGTAACACGGCCCTTTCAAATCCAATTTCAAGCACACCGACCGGCCGCCTACGTTTCGAGGACTACGATTTTATGTAAATCGCTCAGCCACCCACGACTCCAATGAATCCTAAGAGGGCCTTCGACGAGAGCTTCCGGGCTCCGTCTTGAAAAATCTGAACGAACATAGATTGAACGAGAAGAAAATATATATATATATAGACGAGCGAAGAGTGCAACTGTATAGGATGGAAAGAAAAATTTGTCTGTTTATCTATCAAGACGAATTCTGCACCTTCGATTTGATGGATATACATGTAAAGAAGAATTGACACTGACCTTGAATTTCAAAGTCAATTTTTTTTTTTCCTGGATTGAATTTTACTCATCGATGGTGAAACTTTTCCAAGTCGCAACCTAATAGTTGCGAAAAAGTTTCTTAATCATTTATTTTTCAGCGTTCTAACAGTGACTTTATCCTTCTGGATTAGGTTTCACTAACATTCGATTTATCATAGTCGTAGCGTCATAGTTTTTTTTTTTTTTTTTTTTGGATTGATTTCTACTCATCGCGATGATAAAATTTTTCCAAGGAACCATAGGGTCGCAACCTAATAGTTCACTTGAAAAAGTTTCTTAATCATTTATTTTTCAGCGTTCTAACAGCGACTTTATCCTTCTGGATTAGGTTTCACTAACATTCGATTTATCATAGTCGTAGCGTCATAGTTTTTTTTTTTTTTTTTTTGTTTGATTTCTACTCATCGCGATGATAAAACTTTTCCAAGGAACCATAGGTCGCAACCTAATAGTTCACTTGAAAAAGTTTCTTAATCATTTATTTTTCAGCGTTCTAACAGCGACTTTATGTTTCTGGATTAGGTTTCACCAATATTCGTTTTATTATAGTTGTGGCGTCACAATTGCAAAATAATCGATTAATAAAACTAATTGTTTAACATTATTCGAAATATAAACGTTATACGCGTCCAGAATCATAAAGTCGCTGTTAGAACCCCACGCGTTCGCAGTGTTAAACGATTAAGAAACTTTTTTTTTCATTTATGAATACTCCCTCCTCTCGTAAACTCCCACCCATATCTCAAAAACTTTCACACAACTCTCTCTTTGTAAATTAAAACTCTACAACTTTGTTTTTATGTTTTTAACTCTTTTTTTTGGTATTTTTCGCCAAATTGCCAATATCATTTTCGCGTACCACAGGTTGCCAACTGTTGATCCAAAGGATAAGTCTAAGTTTAAAAGTGAGAAATATGTCGCCGAGAGTTGTCATCTCGTTTGATCTTCCCGAGCTGAACGTCTTTCGACGATCTTCAAGGTTTCGATTTACGACCGAGCTCACATCGAATTGTTACGACGAATTGGAATGTTCTTACGGATCAACTGTCTCTTTCAAAGTCTCTATCCCGTTTCGAGACGTATCAGAGGTCAAACTAATTAAAAGTTGCAGTCGAGGGGGGAATGTTCGCTCGTGAATAAAGAAAAGCAGCTAGTCGACCCGTGAGTCACGTTTATTGTTCATCGTTTAGCAACCCACGACGCCTTTCTCCCGGCTTAAATTAACGACCACTCGGCTTTTCGTTGCCTGCGAAAGAAACGGACAGCCACTTGTGCAAATAGGTTCATACGATCGCACATTGCACGTGGTTTGGGTTAGGTTTGGGTTAGGTTTTTTATCTTTTATAAAAGATAAAATGAACTTTGGGAAATACGTGGTACGAGATCGAACCAAGTGTATCTAATACGCGTATCTAATTTAGTGTACAGGGTGTCAAATTTTGTCACTGCATTTCGTGCAAAAAATGTTGCACGCAGCATGGAGTCGATTCGTCTTCGTTTTCGTGATGAAGCGGAAGAAAAAGCAGCAACACTGCAATATCGGATATATTCGAGTTACTTAACTTTTAATGATAACCATTTATTTCAGGCTATCTCTTACACTGGAGTTCAGACAGTTTGCGGTTTACGCAAATTGTTCAAAATGATCACTTCATGTCTCTATGCACGGAATACTAACAATAATTAATAACAGCTCTGAGCTTTCTCTGATTTTTGCATCTAAATGTATCCTCAATTACAGAAAAAAAAATTTCTGTAAAATTTTAAATAAATTTGATAAAAAGAAATAAATAAATTTCTGTAGAAAATTTGAATAAATTTCAACGAATGTTCCAATCTCGAATGTAATATAATCTGTGTAATGTTTATTGAAAACTGAAAAGAAAATCGTGAAGCAAGGGGTTAAACTAACTGTCGACAGTTGCTATTTTTTTTCTCCTTTTCTCTCACACTAGTACCCTTGAAATTATATTATTTTGCAAGTATTGCGCGTGCCTGAACCACCTCACCTTTTCCTAAACTCAACCCCTATTTACTGCTTTATAATTTACTACTTTAATTTATTATTATTTTACAATTGATCACTTTGGAATTTCATTAGAGAAACACTCCGAAAGTGAGACGTCGTCGAAGCTAGCTGGCTCTCGAAAGATCTCACTCACAATCAGCCATGTCTCTGGACTTTCGGCGATTCACAATCAGTCGTCGACGCGATGACTCAGTGACACCGTGTCGCTTTACCCTCTTTCTCTCTTTCTCTCTCTCGTAACCCGGTCGCCGTCTATCGGGACCGCCTCGCGTTATCGCGGCTGACTGCGTCCTTTGTATCAATCAACGAAAATTAGATTCTCCTTCTTCGCCCTGGCGTCACCAACATATATATATATATATATATATGAAAGAGGCGCAGCATTTCTCGACTTGATGACAAAATGGTCGCGGAAATTGGATCGCCGTAGAGAGGAGTGGGATGACGCGAAATTGTTTCCTCGTAGACGGCTGCTCGTCGAGCGACGAATTCACGTGGCGACCAAACGACGCACCACCGCGCAGAGATTTCAGTCGCGGGAACGCGCCCTCGTCGAGAAACGTTTCGTTCGTTCGAAAGAAGCGCCGCACGTGGATCATTCCCACCCGTTTATTGCCAGCAGAGTTCAATTGCAATTCCTTCTATTCGCGAGAGATCTCGGTCGTGCTTCGGTCACAGTAGTTCTCTTGACAAATGGCAAAAAAGTTCTAACAGCGACTTTATGGTTCTGGATCAGGTTTCGCTAACTCTGGTTCATGACAGTTGCAGTATCAACTTGTGAGTTTGAAATAATCAAATGATAAAACTAACTGTTAACAGTATTCGAAATATAAACGCGTCCAGAAACCATAAAGTCGCTGTTAGAACGCTGAAAAGTAAATGATTCGGAATCTTTTTCAAGAGAACTATACGTAGCGATTTACGCTGCTTTGGGAAAGTTTTGCCTTCGTGATGAGTAGGATACAACGCAAGAAAAGAAAATTTTTTGAAATTTAAAGTCAAGGTCAATTCTGAGCAGAGTTCAATTGCAATTCCTTCTATTCACTAGAGATCTCGGTCGTGCTTCGGTCACAGTAGTTCTCTTGACAAATGGCAAAAAAGTTCTAACAGCGACTTCATGATTCTGGTTCAGGTTTCACTAACTGTGGTTCATGATAGTTGTAGTATCAACTTGTGAGTCTGAAATAATCAAATGATAAAACTAACTGTTAACAGTATTCGAAATATAAACGCGTCCAGAAACTATAAAGTCGCTGAAAAGTAAATGATTCGGAATCTTTTTCAAGAGAACTATACGTTGCGATTTACGCTGCTTTGGGAAAGTTTTGCCTTCGTGATGAGTAGAATACACCGCAAGAAAAAAAAAGACAATTTTTTCAACCTTGAAATTCAAAGTCAACGTCAATTTTGATAGCCAATGTAGGACAAACGTTTCTTCCCATCCTGCACATTTGAGCATCACGACCAAACTGTGGCACTACTCGACGCGAAATCTGATATCCGATTCTGGCGCCGTGTAACACCGAAACGGGGTTAAATGTTTATTTCCAGCAGAGTTCAATTGCAATTCCTTCTATTCGCGAGGATGATCTCGAGTAACGAACTTTAGTTCAGCAAGTTTAGGCGAGCGATAATCGTCGAAATACTCTCTCGCGAGTCGTTACGCGGTACGTCGTGGAGACGAGAATTTGTTAATCTCTTCCGTTTCGGGTGAGATTAACGCAAACACGCCGCAACGACGAGTGGAGGGAAAGGACGAGATATCGCGTCTCGCGTCGGCTTTTCCAACAGTAGGCAGAGTGGTGGCCGGTTAAAAGGAAAGTCGCGTAGGTTCTTTAACGAGCGCCGCTAATTACCCGCTGCTTTTAGAAATCTATAACGGTGTGGAAATTTCCCGGTCTGAACAGCCTTCTCCAGCCTGAACAGGGCCGGATGCAATTGCAGCTCTTTCAGCCGATCTTTCAGCAGTCTTGGATCCTCCTCCATGTTTGAGGCTGTCGAGACTGCCGTTGGAAAGACTGTGGAAGCAAACGGCGAGTCAGCGATTCCAGTAAATGAAAATGGAAAACGAGACATGGGGGATTCGTTCTCGATTCATTCTCGTTCGTATGTGAAAACAGAGCGAGAGAGATGTCGCGGCGAAAGTGGCTCTAACGGAGTCGAACGAGACCACGGAAGTGTCTAACGGTACTCGAACGAAACAAACGGAATTTCGACCGATCGAAAGAGAGGAAACGAAACGCGAGAGGTGCCGCCGTTTCTCCTAGGCGAACATTTCGCGAAATTTCGTAGAAAATTCGGAAAAATCGAGAGATCGGACGCGGTTGCATGGTCTTCGTCGACTCTGACTGCGTAACGTGTTGCGCGAAAACACGGCTGCTTCTCTCCTCCTGCTTCCTGACCTTTCCACCGGGTCAATGACACTCGTTAAAGGGACACCGGGGACACACGTTTTGCTCGTTCGTCGCAAAACCGCGCGAGTGAAAATTTGCTCCAAGAAGAGAGACGCTTTACCTAATGTACCTAATCGTACTCTGTAACAATCGGTCACGATAATTCTCAATTTAATGCAAGAAACGAAACAACTTTCGGATAATAAGAAGAAAAATTGCATCTTTTCATTTCTTTTTTTTTTTTTTTTTTAACAAGAGTTAAACGAACGCAGTTGAAAAAATGCAGAATATTCAGTCGAATTTTCAAAACTAATTTATAATTTGAAATGAAGATTTTGTATATTTGTGACGGTACGTTTCCAAATACTTGAGTGAGTTTCAATAAAATATTATGCTATATATATATATATTATATTTATATAATATTATATATATTATAATATAAATTAAAATATAAAATATAATGTGATATAAATTATATAAATCAAAAATAATTATAAATATCCATAATATAATTATTTTTAATTTATATAATTTATATATATATATTATAAATATCTATAATATAATTAGTTCTAATTTATATAAATTATATCTATATTTATATATATATTATAAATATCTATAATATAATTATTTTTAATTTATATAATTTATATATATATTATAAATATCCATAATATAATTATTTTTAATTTATACAATTTACATCACATTATATTTTATATTTTAACTTATATTAATTTTTTTATCTTATTATATTCAATAAAATATATTAATAGAAGCTCTTGTGCGTTCTACACTGTATTATTAACTTTTTCCTGTATTTCAACTTGCACTTTCATCTCTTTGATACAAATATTGCACTTTTAGTGTAATAATTTCTAGCGTCGAGCTAGATGTTCACAAACATCGTGTTCGCCTTCTCTCTCTCTCTCTCTCTCTCTCTCTTCTCATCTTGAAGTACGATCGCGACGAGCACACGTTACTCGATATTTTAACTCGGTTTCACACCTCTGACGCGCTCGTCCGTCTGAAAGTCTGAAGCCGTGGATGCACTTTGACGCGAAACTGGGAGCTTCAGCCGCAAGCACGCTTCCCTCGAGAGCCCCAGACAGAGAGAAGAATGTTTATCGACAGAAAGAAATGACTGTGAAAAGCGTTTTTAGCCGGAGGGAGGAGAGGACAGATCGACGCGGCTGGCCCAGAAAAGAGTACCGTTAAAATATTTCACTGAGGCTGGTTCTCGGCTGTCGGCGGACTTTTCCTCGGTCTCTCCCCCTACGCTGCTCAGACTCGCTATCAAAGTGCATCGGTACGGATTGTCGGCGCTACCAATAGACGGCCGGCTACTGGGAACTTTGTATTCCCACGCGATCGTAACCGACCGGTTCACCTCCTGCGAACCTAACGGGTGACCTTCCCGCGCCTGTCAATCCCCGATCAAGCTAACTTCCCTTGGAAATGCAATTCTCTCGCTGCTCATCCTTGGTTTCCTCGATCTCTTCAATCACGAACCTGTCGAGTGTGACGCGAGCCCTTTGTGCTGTAACTCGTCGTTGCACGAGTCACACTCGTGGCCAGGGATAAAGAAAAGAGGGAAATTGCAATCGTGTGGACGGGGGAATCTGAATGTTCGATTTTAAATCGTTCGAACTGAAGAGAGTTCAAAGCAAATTGTAACTCCATGGGAGCACGAGTTTGAATTTTTAATTTTTAATTCCGATTCTTTGAACTGAAGGAGATTCGAGGGAAAGAGCAAATTCTAATACCCCGGAGTGTAAAACTTCAATTCTATTTCTTCGGACTGAAGATTCCAAGGGGACATGCTAAATTTAGCTAACAGTTCTTCATCTTTCATAACTGATGATAATTATTATAATGAGAACACGTCTGGTATTGTATGATATAATGTAACAGTGCTAGAATGATAGTTACAATAAGAAGAGCAAAAATATTTCAGAAAAAGAAATTTCTAAGGACAGAGTCAATTGTGGAACACTCACTTGGAATAATTCGGAATAACTCTTGTTGGTTTTTGAAGGATATTATTTTTCAGAAGGTTGAAAACCCAATACTATACTATATTTATTTTATACTATGATTATATTATTATTATATTTATTTTTTACTATATTTGCAAATACATTTTTGCAATGACATGAAATGACATGCCACGCACATTGAGAACATTTTGTCCCAAAAACTGCAATATTTTCTCAGTTTTAAGTATATTTAAGTATAACACAGGCAAAACAAATGATAAATTTATTTCTTTGTTTCTTTCTCTATTACTTCTCAATCATTTCTATCCAGTGATATCACACCGACGAGTTTCAAAAAGAAAGCGACGAATTATTGTATGCGGTTCGGTCACTCGTTACGGTCCGCAATCAGTTGCCAGCGCGAGTAGCTAATAACTTTCGAAATAAATATCTCTTGAAGGAAGCATTCACGAGCAATACTTCCAGAGGAGAAGTTTGTTCGTTTCAGGGTCCTAGATTCATATTCTAAAGTTTGGCGATTTAACCCGGGAACACCCTGTGTAAGAAACATAACCAACAAAATTTCACGCTAAATATCGTTTGAAAAGGATGACATGTGACTCCTAGGCTACACCATTTTGTTTGAAAACGACACTTTATCCCACTATGTCGTAAATGAATCATCAATAAACGATACCAGGGAGCAAAAACTTTGACAAATGTAAACTATATGCTACGCTTTCAATGCTTGCAATCCGACACAATATAATAACAACATCTCGCGATAATCAACCTGAAATTCACCGAAGACTGACTGCAAGAAAAGAGCAAAGTTGATTCAAGGGAGATGGATTTCTCGAGGACACCCGGTATGAGAGCAGAGAATCACGCGGAATGTACGATAAATAATACATGAAATTATTCCGTCGACGGTTAGGCAGCAAGACGTGCCCCATGAACGGCATTTCCACGCTTGTTTGCCACAAACGATCGGCCGTCTGTCGTCTTTAACGAGGAATGCCTTCGACATACCAGCCGTCAAAACCTTTTTTCTACCTGGCACACGGCGTTTGACGGTTTTTCCTGCGTTTCTCCGTTCTTTTTTTGCTTTCTTTTACTCTTGCCTGAATATACCTGGACTTGATTTTCGAGCGATTATGTAAGGTTAACCTCTCGCGCTGGAATGACGCGTGCCACGCGCGTCGAGAATTTTCTGTCCCAAAATTGCAACATTTTCTCAGTTGTAAGTATATTTAAATGTAACAAAGCAAATGACAAGTTTATTGCTTCGCGACAATTTCTATCCAGTGATATCATACCGGCGAGTTCAAACGAAGAAGAAAACGACGATTTATTGTATACGGTCACTCGTTATGGTCCGCGAACCAGTTGCCAGCGCAAGGGGTTAACATGATAATTATATATGTGTGTATGTATGTAATTGCATTACGTATTGTATGTTAATTATATTAGGTATAACATACATATTGTATATTAAATATTATACTATACATTAATACGTAAGTATTATTCTATATTATTGTATACGGTCACTCGTTATGGTCCGCGAACCAGTTGCCAGCGCAAGGGGTTAATATGATAATTATATATGTGTGTATGTATGTAATTGTATTACGTATTGTATGTTAATTATATTAGGTATAACATACATATTGTATATTAATTATTATACTATACATTAATACGTAAGTATTATTCTATATTATTGTATACGGTCACTCGTTATGGTCCGCGAACCAGTTGCCAGCGGAAGGGGTTAAATATAATAATTATATGTGCATGTACGCAAGTAATTGTATTACATATTGTATGTTAATTATATTAGGTGTAACATACATACTGTATATTAATTATTATACTCTATATTAATACGTAAGTATTATTGTATATTATTACATATTGTATATTATTGTATATTATTGTATATTATTATATATTAATACGTATTGTATATTAATTAGTATATTGTATATTAATATAGCATAAATATTTTAGTTACAATTACGTTTATAGAATACGGAAGAGAAATAGTAATTATATAATTATCATTGCATTTATTACAATATATAATTATTATTCTTCTATTCTACAAATATAAATCTATATTCCTCATCTGTTCTGCAAACGTAATTGTAATTAAAATTTCTTCCATTAGAACATTGCCACACATTCGTTCTCGAAAATGGAACAAAAACAAGCGAATTTCTAATAAAAATAATGCAACAAGTCTAGTAAATGTAATAATTATATATCATTACATTTATTACAATAATAGCAATATATATTGCCAGCCAACGATAAATGTAATATATTTTGTCTGAAATTCCGAATTGTTTCGTCTGTAGAGTTCGTTGAACGAGCCTTTCAATACACGATTTGACAGAGCCAGGAACTGAGAAAACAATCATTCTCATCTGTTCTTCTCACGCGTAATCGCGTGTACCATAGCCGTGGCTCGCGTTCTGCGAATTAGGCGCGAGTAATGAGAAAGAAACAGCAGCTTTCCCGTTCCGCGGTTTTCCAGTCAAGCACCTGGTCTCCACCTCCTCCTTCCCACCCTCCTCGTTCGCTCAAAACGCGCGTCTCTCGTTCGTCTAATTTCCGTTAGGTTAGACCATGCAACCGAGATACACAGGCCAAGAGACGAGAGAAAGGAGAGCGTAAGAAAAATCGTTTCCCACGCGTGGTAATTGCGCGCTGTGAGTAAAGTTACGCTTTATCGATGAACCAGCCTGCAATACGGTTGAAAAAAAGGCTTTCGCTCTTCTGTTGGGCAGAACTCGACGAATTTCTCTCTCTCTCTCTCTCTCCCTCTCTTTCTTCGTTTCTCTATACCGACGTTCTATTAGGTCACCGAGAAGTACGCAGTTTTTCCGAGAGTCGTGCTGCGAAAATTATGCTTATGCGTATGTACATACATAGAGGGTGGGTATATACCACATATTGCCATTTAGATTTCTTTAAAATGGAATATATTCTTTATTATATTTTTATATTAATTGTTATTTTATTTTTCTATTATTTTGTTATATTTTTATTATATAGTTTTATATTTCATTATATTTTATTATATTTTTATATTAATTGTACTTTTATACTTTTTATTTTATTTCTTTGTATTTTTTACTGCATCAGTCGATGCACCTTGATGTTCTTTACAAAAAAAAGTATTAACCCATTTACGTCAAAAAAATCTACTAGCCTAGACGATATTTTAATCTTCATGTTTGCAAACATGACGCAACATTTCCTTTACATTTACATCTCAATTACTGCATTTGCCATTTGTTTTGCATTATTTTTATTACTCTGCTACTTTTGTCTGGTAATATTTTTACTACACTGTTGTTTCGTATTATCTTTACCATACTTATTCCTATTAGAAATTGACTGTACACCAATTAATACTTTATTCAATTAAAATAATTTAATTAATTTACTATTAAATCTTCTTTCAAATTAATATTAAAAATAATTATTCAAAAATAAAATTTTTTATAATTCATTTATTCTTAAATATACTGCATTTTGATTTAAAATATTATTTTATTAAATATTTATTTATATAATTTTTATTCATAAATCCTGGATTTATCCATAATATCCTGGATCATCGAATTAAACAACAAATTTCTCTAAAAAGATTAAAAGGCCGCCATGTTACTTTATTTTAATGATTCAACATTTATATAATAGGGTATCTAATCCTAGTTTAATATTTAATTTTCTTATTTTTCAATATAAAAAATTATAATATATCAATAATTTAAATTTCACCTATAATTATTAATTTCTATATCAATTGTTTTATATTAATAAAATTACTATCTTTACTATCTTTGCCATTTCTCTTCATAGAGGGCTCTGCCGTAAACTGAAATAAATAAACAAATTCACCCAACGCAAAGTTCAACGACACTGTTATTGCGACAAAAATATCATAGAAAGCATGTCATGGATCGTATTAAAATTCTAGATCCCTCCGCCAGTGGACGTAACTGTAGAAAGTAAGGAAAATTTTACTGTGAAAATATCGTCGGGCGCACCTGCTCCCTGCTCCATAAAGGAACCTCGGGCTGCCGGTGAACATCGAACCGGTCCTGCCCCCGATCGAACCTCGCGAGCCTCCGCCGCCCGGTTTGAACCGTTACGTAGAGCTCTATGGCCATCCAGAAAACCGGTAGGGACGATAATCGAACGATCGTACGCCGTTTACATTATTCGACCGAGCTGTCACCACCCACCAACCGATCTATTCGACATAAATCGACGACTCGGCCCTGGTCATCGTCATTCTAACAGTCGAGTCGAAGCGAGCAAGTGGAGTGGAACGTGAAGTCGAATCGGCGTTGGTATCGACTAACGAGATAATTGCTATTGGGCGTTTGTTCGTCCTCTGTGCAAGGACGGACAAAGAACGATTAATTTGGATTCCGTGTAGCGACTCGACGATATTTCCAGAACGATCGAACGAGCTGAAAGTGACAGATCGGGACACGGGGCCGAGAGCGGTTGGATACAGTCTCAATTTTCTCGATACGTTTCTCTACGAAACTCGTGGGGCAAATCGGAACGAGCCCCGTTATCGACGTCACTTCCGGCGCCGTCGACGCGTTCAATTTCGGATTAATCTGCCGCAAACGCCTTGGCCGGCTAATTGGCACGTTAATTGCTCTCGTCGATGTAGCTGCAACCACCCCCTCGTCAGAGTAGTGCTGTTCACGGTGCCGCCCCCCACCACGCACCTGTCACCGACTAATGCTCCGGGTAACACGACCGAGATTATCGAAACGACAGACCTTTATCCGACTATGGAAACAGCTGCGGGCTTCGCCACTCGCTGTCGCGGAAAAGTCTGCGTTACTCGGTAACACGGATCTAAGACGATCGAATGGTTCTTCGAGTTCTTTCAAAATCCAAAGTCCTGTTAAAGTTGAACGACCTTCAATGAGTTTGGAGAGAAAGAAGAAATACCGTACGGTCGGGATACGGCGTTATCATCTTTCCAGGCAGGAAGCCGCGGCAAGCCTACAGAGAGCGTGGAAAAAAAGAGTTATCAAGAGGCGCTTTCATTGATAACGGTCCCTCTCGCCCCTGTTTCCGGCGATGCGACGTTGGAAAGAGGCGTTCAAGCGTCAGCTCGTGGCGTTAAATATTTAAACGGAGTTGTTGGCGCCGCGCGGGAATCGCGCCGCTGATTCTCAGCGCGCCGGCGACGCTATTTCAAGAAGATATTCCATCGGCGGCGCGAAAACGATTCCAATCTGTTTAGACTAGAGGGGAGAGTGCCAGAGAGAGGGAGAGAGCAAGCTCTGCCACGAAATTCCACGGGGAGCCGTGCCAGCGTCTCGTCGCGAAAAACGTGCCATTAGGGCCACAGACGCGAATAGAAAATTCCTGTCTCGCGTGCCCAAGCAAGCACCGACTTGCCGTTTCCGTCTACGCGCGACAGAATTTCGCACAAGCACGCGACTTTTCATCGACAGACGCAAAAACGAACACGTTATGTCATGTAGTAACGTTACGTATTACGTATTGTTATATATTACGTTTGAGTTATGCAGTAAGTATGTAGTCTGTTGGGTTATGTTTCGGATTGTATCGTATTGTATATAAATTATATTACGTATAACGTACATATTTCACATTAATTATTATGCTGTATATTAATACGCAAGTGTTACTGTGTATTACTGTATACGATATCGGTCACTCGTTATGGTCCGCGAACCAGTTGCGAACCAGCGCAAGAGGTTAATATAAGAATTATATATGCATGTACGTATGTAATTGTATTACGTATTGTATGTTAATTATATAAGATATAACATACATACTGTATATTAATTATTATACCATATATTAATACGTAAGTATTATTGTATATTACTGTATACAATTCGGTCACTCGTTATGGTCCGCGAACCAGTTGCGAACCAGTGCAAGAGGTTAATATAATAATTATATATGTATGTATGTACGTTATATATGTATGGTATGTTAATTATATTAGGTATAACATACATACTGTATATTAATATGTAGGTATTATTGTATATTACTGTATACGATTCGGTCACTAGTTATGGTCCGCGAACCAGTTGCGAACCAGTGCAAGAGGTTAATATAATAATTATATATGTATGTATGTACGTTATATATGTATGGTATGTTAATTATATTAGGTATAACATACATACTGTATATTAATATGTAGGTATTATTGTATATTACTGTATACGATTCGGTCACTAGTTATGGTCCGCGAACCAGTTGCGAACCAGTGCAAGAGGTTAATATAATAATTATATATGTATGTATGGTACGTTATATATGTATGGTATGTTAATTATATTAGGTATAACATACATACTGTATATTAATATGTAGGTATTATTATATATTACTGTATACGATTCGGTCACTCGTTATGGTCCGCGAACCAGTTGCGAACCAGTGCAAGAGATTAATATAATAATTATATATGTATGTATGGTATATTAATTATATTAGGTATAACATACATACTGTATATTAATTATTATACAATATATGTTAATATGTAGGTATTATTGTATATTACTGTATACAATTCGGTCACTCGTTATGGTCCGCGAACCAGTTTCGAACCAGTGCAAGAGGTTAATATAATAATTATATATGTATGTATGGTATATTAATTATATTAGGTATAACATACATACTGTATATTAATTATTATACAATATATGTTAATATGTAGGTATTATTGTATATTACTGTATACAATTCGGTCACTCGTTATGGTCCGCGAACCAGTTTCGAACCAGTGCAAGAGGTTAATATAATAATTATATATGTATGTATGGTATATTAATTATATTAGGTATAACATACATACTGTATATTAATTATTGTACAATATATGTTAATATGTAGGTATTATTGTATATTACTGTATACAATTCGGTCACTCGTTATGGTCCGCGAACCAGTTGCGAACCAATGCAAGAGGTTAATATAAGAATTATATATGCATATACGTATGTAATTGTATTACGTATTGTATGTTAATTCCATTAGGTATAACATACATATTATATATTAATTATTATACTATATATTAATACATAAGTATTATTGTATATTATTATATTTGTTGTATATTATATATTAATACGTATTGTATATTAATTAGTATATTACATATCAATATAATAATTATATATGTATGTACATGTGGACTTTTTACTCCCAGATCCCTAGATCTATCTCTGAAGCTTCGGTCTCGAACGAGCGAGCAAAGACGAGCATTCAAATCCAAATGCGGCGAATCGGCGGGGCCTTTATTAGTAGGACACGTTAGATTGCGAAAAACGGAGATAACGGGTGAAACGGATTAGCCAACGATCCAACATCGCTGGAACATCGAGAGAAAGATACGGACTTCATCTCGTGAAAGCGCGAGATGAAGAGATCGAAGAGAAAGGACGACGAGATGCTTCGAAAGAAAGAGAGAGAGAGACGTGGTGTATCTCCTTCGCGAGGCGTATGAGAGTCGATCTCAGGGCGGATTCCCACCGAAGGATCGGTCACGACTTAGGGTCGCCTTAAACGCCGTTCGTGAGCACCGCCGACGATTGGATAATACGAGTTTCGCTATCGTCCTCTCCACGAGGTATCCACCCTGCAACGGACCACGGTGCAACGATCATTACGATTCTCCACGGTGAAAAACAGTCACTCTCCACTCGAAGGAACGGACTGTGTAACTCGCACGCCTTTCCATCTTCTGTAACCCGAGAGCAAAATCCGCGTTCACCTACAGTACTCTTTATCTCGTCGGTTGGCAAACGAATGTGAACGTGCATCGGAAATATCTTCGTTATCCCTCTCGTTCCTGACCATTCTTTCAGAACTCTGAGAGAGACATCGTTTATTTCATTAATTAATTAATTATCACGTTTCAATTCGTCTCGACAGCCTTTGCTTTCATACGACAAACGAACAAAAGTACTTGAAACAAAATTTTATGTGACAAAAAATTGAAGCTTAATTTGAAAAATATTTGAAAATTCGATCTGCAAAAGAGTGAAATTACGTTGTTAAGTTCTAGATAGTAGTATAACACAGTGGTGAATACGATGCTGAAAAAAGGTTGATCTAGAGTGGAAAACTGAAACATACCAGACTGATGCAGTCGTCACGATAACAAGAAGCAATAACGCTTTATTATACAAGTACAATAACGTTTTATTACGCGACATTTTGAGAAATTCGGGATTCGAGGGAACAATAAGTTCTCAAGATGGACAACGAGCCCTCAGATTCATTCGCGTGTCTCCCTTCGATCAGTCCTTGTTCTTTCGCCGGTGGATCGAGGATCTATCGCGATATTCCGCGGATCATAGGAACACTCGCGTCCCGCAGCCGCGGAGAATCTGAATATACCTTTCTCCGCGGCGCGATGCACTCTCACTCCAAATTCCTCTCGTTCCTGATCCTCGCGCGCACGTGTGCAGACACGGCCGCAAATGTCGTTAATCTACGGCGAATCTGTCTTCAGCCCCGCTGCAGAAGGATGTTAACTACGAACGACGCTCCTCCACGTCCTTGCCACGTATTTTCCTCGAATTTACGTACACTCGAATGTAGGCAATTCTAACATGTTTTGATATGTCTGAATAACCGCGGAATGAAATGTACTCGTAGATTTGATTGATATGATGCCATTGGAAGTTGAGTTTCTCTACTTGAGAGACTTATTAATTTAACAAGTTTCGTAACTTTTCGCGACCCACGTCTCGAATTTATCGGGATCCTCGAAAGAGTCGGGATTGATAACAAGAATAAATAATTCAAATAAATAATTCAGTCTAATAATAAAAATAAAATATAAAGGATATATCAAAATAAAAAATTTTAAATTTAATTGATAAAAAATTATATTAAATTTAAAATCTTCTGTTATTATTATTATTATTATTATTATTATATAGAAAATTAAAAATATTAAAACTTCAAATGAAATTATTTGAGAAATTGTACGTATTACACCTAATATAGAATAATTGTTTATTGAAATTCATCTAACAATTAAAGCCCACGCCTTTAACTGTATCGAATGGTCGCAGATCTAGAACCATCATTCGAGCAATTCCTTCTGTCGTATCTTTTGGTTTATCGATCTTTCGCGTGTCATTTTGTACATGCGACAAATTTCATATCGATTCAGTTTCTTTTCTAGTACATGTACTTACGTTTGGATGCATATGCTTCAAATGGAGTACTTACACTTAATTTTAAATTCATCAACAAACTCTTTACCTTCTTCCTTCACACGATATCTTCTTCTATTTCCTGCTACCACAGCTTTACTCTCACCGTCGCTCGACATTTTTTTCAAAGATTTTTAATCTTTATTAAATTCACACCGATTTTGAAATATACGTCTGAGCGTCCCGAATTTCTCAGCGATACTGCTCGACTATATTTTATTTTTATTATTAGATTATTAATTGATTTAAATCGAATTCCTTTTGATTTAATTGAAGGAGAATCAGAATTAGTTTCTGGTTTTAATTTAGAATATTATAGAAGATTATTTGTATATATTTTTTATCAGAATATATAAATTTATTATTTATAAGAATGATTTTATTAATAATATTTTATGGTTTTAATTATTGAAGTATTCTATTTAATTTATTTTTATTAGTTATAATTCGTGGTGTTTTAGGTCGTATTCGATATGATTATTTAATATATATATATATGTTGAATAGAATTATTAGTTTCAATTTTATATTATTTAATTTATTTATATTTTATTAAAGAATTAATTAATATAATAAATTTTTAGTTTAGAGCGTGCATAATGTCCAACTACTGAGCACGCGGTCACACGTTCGTTTACATCAGGTCACGCGATTCTTAGAATCCGTGTTATCCCAATAATTTCGCTGGCAGAAGAAATTGAACTGTGTGTATTTACATATTTCGTAGGCTGCTACACAGCATTGTAGAGTAGTTCGAGAAGTTCTCAACATTGTAGAGTAGTTCTCGATATTTTCGGGAATCCGACTCGACCCGATTCGACCTCTTCCCGAATCGTCCCGACTATCGGGTGCACCGATATTTTCAGGTTCTCGTACATCCTTAAAATTACAGTATTTATTGTTGCCTGAGATTAATGGGGGCTATAAAACAATAAAACTGTAAGTTTGAAGAATTTTAACTAAATACATAAAAACTGTAAAACTATAGATTATTGTAATAGAAATAGTGTTTGTGCAAGTATTGACAAAGACTACCACCTGTTGCGCATCGCTTTACCTTATATAGATTTTAAGAAAATTATTGCTTTTTCTACTTTAAGTCAATTAGGATTTATATTAAGAATTTTATGTTTAAATCTGAATAATTTAACATTTTTACATTTATTTATTCGTGCATTATTTAAATCTATAATATTTATATGTGCGGGAAGGTTTATTCATTATATAAATGGAATTCAAAATTTCCGTTTTTACAAAGGAATATTTTATATTTATCCAATAAAAAGAATTATTATAATATTTTCTTTAATAATATTATGTGGATTTCCTTTTTTAGTTGGATTTTATTCAAAAGATTTAATAATTGAAGTTTATTTTTTTAATAAATAAAATAATAATTTTATGTTTAATTTTTTTATCATTTAGCACAATATTAACTATTTCTTATTCATTTCGTATTATAATAAATTTATTTAATAATAAATTAATATTAAATATAATTTATTATTATGAAGATAAATTAATAAATTTTTGTATAATATTTATAATAATATTAATATTAGTATCAAGAAAAATTATTTATAATTATAATTTTATAATTTTTAATTTTAATTTATTAAAAATTTATAAATATTTCATTATGTATCGCTTTACCTGACGGTCGAGCAGCAGAAAAGGTCATTATAAGTTGAACCTTCGTCGTGTGTACATCGATCAAACATTCGAAGTGAATTTTTAAATAATATTTCTGAATATTCTAATTGTTTAAACATTTTCTAATATTTCCAATAATTTACATGCGACAATTAAACAATAAATTCTCTTCTGTAATGTTTAAAAGTGTTATTTAAAATTTTTAACTAATAATTTATGAGAATCTTGAACTTAAGAGAAATGACGTTGACTTATTGAATGAAAAATAATTGATTTAATTGTTTAATCGTAATATAAAAATTGTGAAAATTATAAAATAGCGTCCAGAAATATTGTAGAAATAAAATAATTTAATTGTTCCAAATGAATTATTCAAATTGTAAAATAATGCATTTCGATGATATTTTTGTATATTATTTAACAAATTAACTATTTATAGCAATTCAAGCAGTGATTGAACTTCCAAGCATTATTTCATAGTTTGGACAATTCATTTATAATAATTAAATTATATTATTTACAATAACGGAAAAGATAGTTACATAATACATATATTTCTTGCAATTTGAAACAATAAACGAGTGAAAATTTTTATATGCTGCGCGATTACTCTGAAAGGACGAACAACTTAACACTGCTTAACTGCTTAACTCGATTTTTGCCAACATAAATTTCCTCTACATAAACTTCTATTTAATATACATCAATGCAGTTATAACTTAGAAATTAATAACATGAAAGTGTAAATTTGTTTTTAGCCAGTTATACATAAAAAAATTAATAAATTATCACATTTGACATTGTAATATATTCATGAAAGTGTAACCTTGCGATAGGAGTCTAAAAACTATTGATTAGTATAACAGAAAAATACTGTTTCGAAAAAAAAATTATCAACAGTTCCGGGTCACCGACGATCGGAACATTAGATTAACCTTCAGCTCATTACCAATTGAACTTCCGTCGTGTGCAGATCGACCAAAATTTACGAGTGAGTTTTAAATAATATTTCTGAATATTCTAATTGTTTAAACATTATCTAATACTTCTAATAATTTATTTGTAACAATTAAACAAGAAATTCTCTTCTATAACATTTCTAAGTTCTATTTAAAATTTTTAATTAACCATTTGTAGTAATCGAGTCACTAATACACATTTCTAAGAAATTTTCATTATCTGTGTCGCATCATTAACGAACGAAAGATCAGATTAATGTCAATCGATACGGAGGCAAGAGCTCATTACGAATTGAATTTTTGTCCTGTGCACATCGACCAAATGTAGAAGTTTGAAAAAAATTATCAACTGCTCTGAATGACTGACGACCGAAATATACATTAACCTTGAACGATACAGAGGCTCATTATCAATTAAACTTTCATCGTGTGCACATCGTCCAAATTTTAGAAATTTGAAAAAAGAGTTATCAATCGTTCTGGATCACTGACGAATGAAACATATGATTAACCTTGAGCGGTAATGAGGCTCATTGTCAATCAAACTTCCGTCGTGCCCACATCGACCAAAATTTAGCAGAAAAATTTTAACATGTCTGCAACCAAGCCTTAATCTACAATTCTGACTTCAACGATTGGTAAGTTACATGGTTTGGTTTCTTTGGTGTTGGGTTAATACATGATCGTGATTATTTGAAGCTGAATACGAGTTCAATTTCCATGACTTGTATCGTAGTCGTACAAGATACACTTTATTAGTTACCATTCTTTAACAATTACCGTGACATGCGTTATATTTCTGCATATACATAGATAATGTTAGTCTAACAATACTATTGCTATTTAAATATTATTAGATACTTTCAAAATTTCCCCTTGAATCTATAATTTGCAAAATAATTTAGTCCCTTTACTATTAATTAGTCAAACAAAAATATTTCCTCAATATCTTAAATTAGTCATTAGATCGGTCAAACAATTATGCCTTATTTTACGAATACCATTCCCCTTTCTAAACAATTACTTAAATTTAATACAAGTTGAGATCTGCGTGAGAAATATGAAACAGTATTGATTTTTACAATACATTATAATGAGACCCGTGCGTAATCACCTCCACGTGGTTGGTCTTGGTAATTGATACCGTCTTACAAACATTAAAGTTTGTAAAACGTTATCAAGCTAAATTGTAATGTTTGTGAAACGATGTCAAGCTAAGAACTACGCAACCTACAGTTCAGTTTAGATCATAGAAAATTTTTCTTCGTTCTTTATTTCACGATCTAAACTGAACTGTAGGTACAATTAGTTGATAGATAAACTATTGGGTTCCCAGCGGGCTACCGATGGACGACGAAAGATCTCGAATTCTCCCACACCTCTAATATAATTATATTATACAAATTAATAATTTAGTATTTGTTATTCAATATTTTTATATAATCATATTATATAAATTAATCATAATCATATTATATAATCATATTATATAAGCCTCCAGTTATATTATATCATATTTAATAACAGTACTACTATATAAATCTAATATTATATTACAGGCTTATCAGAAACTTATTGACATTCGCACATTCTTGAAAATCGACGATAAAAAAAAAATTGGCCCTCGTAGCGATTATCTGCTTTCGATATCAAACTGATCTTGGTGACCAAGCCTTGCTCATCTTGCGCATGATCTATATATCACACTGTTGCCACTCGTTGATCATCGAGGTTATTCGCGATACTAATCGTAAGATAGTACTCGAACTTTCGCTCGAGCTTTTTCGTTGAAGATTTCTCGTGTCGTTCCCGTGAAGAAAGACGAAGCTTGCACGCGGCTGGCTGTCGTAACGATTTTTCACGCGGTCGGAGATGAACGAGGCACACTTTCGATAATAAGACAATTCCTTCGGTTCCGGATACTCGAGCTCGCTCTACATTGCACTCGTCCGGACTGGCCGATCGGCAACGAGTCACGTAGCGTGCCGGTACTGCAATACCTGGTCGACGACTGTCGATTGTGACGATCCTCCGGACAATTTTCAGACACGCTCGCCGCTTAATATTAACCCAGTTCCTTTCAACACGGCAGTTTCCAATAATACACGCGGCCGGACAAAAGGCACGGGCGCCCGTTTATAATCGTAACACAGTTCCATTCTGGAACTGGGTGAAAGGAAGAGCAGAAAATCGGCGGGGGTAATTAACCGGACGAGTAGCTGAACAAGTGGATTTATTAATAACGTCTTGCGATGGAATTACATGCGTCGAGAATTTTTTTTTGTCCCAAAATTGCAATATCTCCTCAGTTTTAAGTATAACTCAGGCGAGACAAATAATAAATCTATTGCTTCTCAATCATTTCTATCCAGTGATGCCGTATACCGAGTTTAAAAAGAAAGCGACGAGTTGTTGTATACGGTTTGGTCACTCGTTACGGTCCGCAATCGGTTGCCAGCGCAAGTGGTTAAAACTTAATATAAACTAATATATAATATATAATATATATAAACTAATATGTAATATATAATATATATAATTTTGTTTAGTTTAATACAAACTAACGTAATTGAGAAAAGAAAGGCGAAACAAATAATAAATTTACTACTTCTGAATAATTTCTGCCCAGTGATACCATATCCAGTAATATATAATATATAATATATATAAACTAATATGTAATATATAATATATATAATTTTGTTTAGTTTAATACAAACTAACGTAATTGAGGAAAGAAAGGCGAAACAAATAATAAATTTACTACTTCTGAATAATTTCTGCCCAGTGATACCATATCCAGTAATATATAATATATAATATATATAAACTAATATGTAATATATGATATATATAATTTTGTTTAGTTTAATACAAACTAACGTAATTGAGGAAAGAAAGGCGAAACAAATAATAAATTTACTACTTCTGAATAATTTCTACCCAGTGATACCATATCCAGTAATATATAATATATAATATATATAAACTAATATGTAATATATGATATATATAATTTTGTTTAGTTTAATACAAACTAACGTAATTGAGAAAAGAAAGGCGAAACAAATAATAAATTTACTACTTCTGAATAATTTCTGCCCAGTGATACCATATCCAGTAATATATAATATATAATATATATAAACTAATATGTAATATATAATATATATAATTTTGTTTAGTTTAATACAAACTAACGTAATTGAGGAAAGAAAGGCGAAACAAATAATAAATTTACTACTTCTGAATAATTTCTGCCCAGTGATACCATATCCAGTAATATATAATATATAATATATATAAACTAATATGTAATATATGATATATATAATTTTGTTTAGTTTAATACAAACTAACGTAAATGAGGAAAGAAAGGCGAAACAAATAATAAATTTACTACTTCTGAATAATTTCTACCCAGTGATACCATATCCAGTAATATATAATATATAATATATATAAACTAATATGTAATATATGATATATATAATTTTGTTTAGTTTAATACAAACTAACGTAATTGAGGAAAGAAAGGTGAAACAAATAATAAATTTACTACTTCTGAATAATTTCTACCCAGTGATACCATATCCAGTAATATATAATATATAATATATATAAACTAATATGTAATATATGATATATATAATTTTGTTTAGTTTAATACAAACTAACGTAATTGAGGAAAGAAAGGTGAAACAAATAATAAATTTACTACTTCTGAATAATTTCTACCCAGTGTTACCATATCCAGTAATATATAATATATAATATATATAAACTAATATGTAATATATAATATATATAATTTTGTTTAGTTTAATACAAACTAATAATTGAGAAAAGAAAGGCGAAACAAATAATAAATTTACTACTTCTGAATAATTTCTACCCAGTGATACCATATCCAGTAATATATAATATATAATATATATAATTTTGTTTAGTTTAATACAAACTAATGTAATTGAGTAAAGGAAGACGAAACAAATAATAAATTTACTACTTCTGAATAATTTCTTCCCAGTGATACCATATCCAGTAACATATAATATATAATATATATAAACTAACATAATATATAATATATATAATTTTGTTTAGTTCAATACAAACTAATGTAATTGTGTAAAGAAACGCGCAACAAATAAATTCATTAGTTGTCAATAATTTCTATCCAGCGATACCATACGGACGAGTTCGAAAAGAAAGCGACGAATTATTGTACACGGTTCGGTCGCTCGTTACGGTCCGCAATCAGTTGCCAGTGCAAGTGGTTAAAGCGGAAAGTAGAGGAGCGCTCGGTGACAACCTCGAAAGGGACTTCTGCAACGATGAAAATCCATCGCGTTCGAGAAGAGCGAGAGCGGCAATAAGTAGCACGGAACAATGGCCAACGATAAGATTTCTATTCGACGGCGGAAACGCAAACACGGTGGGTACACAGGTGGCTACAGGAGGCGATAGAACGCCGAGAGACAGCTATCGATCGTTTCTGAACACGGTGTGTTTCGAGGTCGTCGTCCTTCCCCCAGGTACACGCGAGTCGATAACGCGGGTAACTCTTCTCGAAACTATCCGCTCGTGTGCTCCGTGTCTCTGTGTGTGTGTATGTGTGTGTGACGCGGCTATTGACCAATTATACTTCGCGTCGTTCGTCAATCCTGCAACGCCACTACGAATGAGAATTCCAAATGAGACGGCACTCTGTGTGAAGTGAAATAACGTAGCGTATCTGTAACTTTCGCTTAAATCGAAGAGAGAGAGAGAGAGAGAGAGAGAGAGAGGCTCCAGAAGAGCATTATTCTTTTCAATTGCGAGCAGAGCAATTCCGTTCTCGCGCTGAGGGAAATTTACGCTGATTGTGACTTTGGAGTTACACTGTTAAATTTAAACAGGTATCGGTAAAGTGTTTTTTTTTTTTTTTTGGAATTTTGAACGTTGAATTAAAGATTTGCAATGAAAATGAAAGCAGAGGAAAGTGTGTGAATACACAGCAAGCAGTATTATAATAAACTTATCGTGACATTTTTCATGATACATAATTATCGAGAAATTAATTGAACTGATATAACCGTTTATAAAAAAAGAAAAAGAAAGAAAGAGCAAACATTTTCCAGGTGAAAATCAAAGACAGTATTGTAATACAGGGATAAACAATAATAATGTGGGTGTTAATGTACGAATATAACAATAAGAAAAAAAAACAGTGGTAGAAAATAAAACAAGCGAGACGAAGGTAGATAAATACAGGTAAAGTGAGATGTGACAAATATAGTAATCACGATAGCAGATAAAAATAAATAAAAATAACGAAGATAAACAGAAATATTAGGTAGATTGAAAATAGAAAAATATAATACATAATAAATATGCTTCGGTGGCTTAGGATTTGTCTTTCGAACGTTCTAATCTAAAATCTAAAAAAAAATGGATAGGAAAGGAAACCAAAAAAATAGGGTGAAAAAAAAACACAAATCAGCTTCGACTTCAATCAACCCAACTCTCATTCTAAAACTCTCCGCGTTTTGCAATTCAAAGTAGTATCGACCAGTGGGACATCGATCGTACGAGGGGACTGGCCGATCTTCTCCAAGAGCGCGCTTTTTTTTGTCTTAAAATTGCAACTTTTTCTCAGTTTTAAGTATACTTAAGTATAACCCAGGCAAAACAAATAATAAACTTATTTTGAATAATTTCTATCCAGTGACATCATATTGACGAAGTTCAAACGAAGAAGAGAGCGACGAATTATTGTATATGGTTCGGTCACTCGTTATGGTCCGCAATCAGTTGCCACCGCAAGTGGTTAATCAATCGCTTATTCTGGTTAATAGGTTATCTCTTTGACTAATGTTGGCACCTGAAGGCGCTTTTAAAATTTATTTTCAAGATACTGATAACACGTCAAGTGTCGTGTCGGTCACTGGTGACCTACGAAGCAAATTTAGTACTAGATTAAAATATATCAAAAATTGCAAAACTTTCAGAAAAGAATAGTACCTGAACATTATTTTATTATTATATAGCTTTTATTATTATATAAACAGTACACAAAAATAATAATGCAATGGTAATTTTAATGGGTTTTAAGTAAATAATAGGTTTTAAAACAATTCACGTTAGGTTACGTTTAGGTTAAGTTAGGAATCCATCACAGAATGTTCTAACTTTCTCAATCACTTGCGTTGGAACGACGTGCCACGCACGTCGAGAATTTTTTGTTCCAAATATTGCGACATTTTCTCAGTTTTAAGTATACTTCAGTATAACCCAAGCAAAACAGATAATAAACTTGTTCTCAATAATTTCTATTCAGCGACATCATACCGACCAAGTTCAAACGAAGAAGAAAGCGACGAATTATTGTATACGGTTCGGTCACTCGTTATGGTCCGCAATCGGTTGCCAGCGCAAGAGGTTAACCACTTGCCACGCACGTCGAAAATTGTTTGTTCCAAATATTGCGACATTTTCTCAGTTTTAACTATACTTCAGTATAACCCAAGCAAAACAGATAATAAACTTGTTCTCAATAATTTCTATTCAGCGACATCATATCGACCAAGTTCAAACGAAGAAGAAAGCGACGAATTATTGTATACGATTCGGTCACTCGTTATGGTCCGCAAGTGGTTGAAACGCGTTTCAACGGGCGAGCGATGCGTTTTAACCTCTCCCATGCTCTGTTGTTCCTCCGTGTCCCTTTTGGCCGAAGCATCGCGCACACGTGGCCGCGAGAAGCACGCGTCGAGTACTCGGCAAACGTTAACGGAAGAAGCGAGAGGCGAGAGGTGGGAGGGGAAGATGGAACGTGGGCGTGGAGTGTCTGGATACTCGTAAAGGGAAATGCAAACTGCAGTGTCCGGGAAACGAACCGAACGATACGCCGCCTCTCCACATTTTTATTTCTCTCGCCTTCGCTCTTTCCGCCCCAGCTATCTTGCCTTCCCTCCGCGCGATCGTTTGTTCTCAGCTCGCTTTGTTCCAGCGATTGGCATGTCGTTAACCTTTTCGCTACCATAGTCACTTAATGTCTGACGCTCATTGGGCACTACCGGTACTATAGTCGTTCATCGTTCGGCGTCTTGCTGGGTACCACCAGTGACTACATTCACTCAACATCTGACGCTCAGTGACTATAGTCACTAGAAATGATCAAAATAATCAGTTTGCAATTTTTGTTGGATATTTTATTTTTGCTGGATGTATGAAACAGTGTATTTTTAGAGACTTAAATGATTTTTTGTAGAATGTATAAATAAAAGCTTGTGTACCTTATTGTATTTTCTATTTTTTTTTTTTTTTGCTTTCACAGCTTTGGTGGAAATTTTACATTTTAATTGCTAGTAGTTCTTTAATTGCTGTGAAAGCAAAAAAAAAAAAAAAAAAATAGAAAATACAATAAGGTACACAAGCTTTTATTTATACATTCTACGAAAAATCATTTAAGTCTCTAAAAATACACTGTTTCATACATCCAGCAAAAATAAAATATCCAACAAAAATTGCAAACTGATTATTTTAATCATTTCTAGTGACTATAGTCACTAGACAGTAAAACTATCAAAATGGTCAAAATTGTTTATTTTAAAATGTAAATTGTATATTTTTCAGATGTGAAACAGTGCACTTCGTTGTACTGTATTTTCTATATTTTTTTTACTTTAACATCTCTGATGGAAATTTTACGTTTTAATTGCTAGTAGTTCCACTGTTAATGTACAAGTACTATAGTCACTCATCGTCTGACGTTCATTGACTACTACTGGTGCTGTAGTCACTCATCGTCCGACGTCTTGCTGGGTATTACCAGTGACTACATTCACTCAACATGTGACGCTCAGTGACTATAGACAGTAGAACTACCAAATTGACCAGTTTGTAATATTTGTTGGATATTCTACAGACGTAAGACAGTGTACTTTTACAAATTTAAATCACTCTTTACTTGCGTAAAATGTATAAAGAATCTTGTATTTCATTACATCGTAAACGTACTACCAATGACTGTATTCACTCGATATCTAATGCTGATTGGATACTATATCGATGACTATAATCATCCAACTGATACTGTATACCGTCAGTTACCAAATAAAATTGGTTCTCAACTTTGGTCTAAGAAACAAGCGCGTCTACGTTAGAATTTGCTTCGTGCTGCATAGAGAAAAGATTGATCGTGGCCCAGTTACGTCACACCTCGATTCCTCGGTAGCGATTAACACGATCGGACAAAAATGACACCAGCGCTTGTCGTCTCGACTTTGCGAAACTTTTTTCGCGAACGTGGGGGACTCTGGCCCACCCCCGCGCGCCTTCCCTCCCAAGGGAAGTGTTGCAAAACACAGGAAGCCCTAGGAAGGTAACGATTCGCGCGAGCCCTGCCGAGATGACATATCCTTGAGAGAGAGAAAGAGAGAGAGAGAAGGGAGGGTCGTCCGGATTCCATGGGGCCACGGGCAGACAAGACACGGGAAAGAAGGGCAGAGAACACGGTTTTCGTCGAGTTCGTCGAACGTTCTTGCATAATACGGCCCTGAGCCGTAAGTCTTACAACAGTAATGGAAGCCTCTAGCAGGCTTCCTCCTACGGACCAACAAAACCCGTTTCTTCTTACGCTTTAACGATCGCGTACGCGTCAGAATTTATAGAAGGAGGGGGGAGGGCGAGAGGTTAGCGAGGTGGCACGAACGAGAAGAAGAAGAAGAAGAGAACGCGCGGCCCCGACTCGAGAGAAAATAAAAACGAGGCGACTGTCGTGAGCGAGCGTCGCGTTCGTGACCAGTGTCGAGCGCAGGACCGACTCCTCGCGGAACCGTTTCCAGAAGGAAACCATCCTCCGGGGAAATTCGACCGAGTTGTTTCGGCAACTTCCGAGAAGAGAGACGACGTTCTCGCCCGCTCGAAACGACGAGCCGAAGGAGGCACGAAGTTTCTCGAATTGCTCCGGTCTTTTACGCGCGTCGAGAATTTTTTTGTTCCAAATATTGCGATATTATCTCAGTTTTAAGTATAACCCAAGCAAAACAAATAATAAATAATACTTGTTCGCAATAATTTCTATTCGGTGACATCATATCGACCAAGTTCAAACGAGAAAGAAAGCGACGAATTATTGTGTACGGTTCGGTCACTCGTTATGGTCCGCAATCAATCGACAACCGCTCGAGAGGCGTCTTCGTTTCGAAACTTTCGATCATTTTTCAAACGTGACTCTTCGATTCTTTTTACATTTCATGGTCAACTGTAGCTTGTAATTTCAGAGGATTTTCAATTTTCTTATGACTCTTTGATTCTTCTTGGTTAATTAATTTTATAACTCCTTTTACTTAATTCTGTAATTCTTTCACTTTATCGTCGCTAGTCTGTACTCGAGACACTGTAGCTTATAATACAGCGGTTCTCAACCTTTTCTTCCCCTCCCGTGCTCTCATTTTCCCCGTCTCAAAAATTTTGTAATTTTCCGAGCTTAGTTGAACGATCAAACGACTCAAATTAACCTAACATTTCAAATCAAAACTCTGTCACTTCGTGTTTCTATTTTAACTCTTTTTCCTTTGGTGTTCTCCGCCATTGTCGATACTATTTTCGCGTATCCCATCGAAATTGTCCAATAAGAAACGTTCGCCAGAAATCTTTCGAAGAACCACAGATGGAAAGGCTGGTGTAAATTGGTGGCACGGTCGGTTGTCGCGTCTTGACCCGGGGCTTAACCTCGAACCTACGGTATTTCAGGTGGTGGGAGGTGGAATCCTCGATACCAGGATATTCCTATACACGAAAGGTGTCCCTTGCAGGATGTCGCCGCTCCTCGTCGAATTTATTCGAGCAGGTTTCGCAACCAGCCGTTTCTGCTGTTCGTGAAAAACGATATCTGGCGGAGATCGAGTTTGCGGTGAGCCTCGAAACCGCGAATCGTGATCCACCGGGACGCGACCGGTGCTCCAGTTCACGGATGAAACGATCCGTTGACGAACTGGACGATCGAGCAACCTTCTTTCATTCTCTGTACGACGAAACGAATGTTAACCAGAGTCTAGAAGTATTTTAACCCTTTGCCCTCGACTGTCACAACTGAATTTAACTAACAGCTAAAATTGTAAAATTTTCTTTTGTAATTGCTGATAATTGTAATGTTTGATACGAACGTAACGACGTAATAGAGGAATAATAAAATGTCGAAGGAAGAGATTCTTGAGGAGAGAGGCAGTCAAAAATCAATTGACACTCGTATCGAATTATTATTCGAATAATTCAGGACAATTTACATAAACTGAACTTCTTATTGTCTTTTACAGAAATTTATAAAACAGCGAAATTCTTCAACGAGAAATTTTTCAACGAGTGTGTGAAAAAATTTCCTCATTAGTGATTAAATTCACCATTCATTCTTGAGAAGATTGAAGCTTCTTCTTCATACGATGATTGTTGCACAATGATGTACGATTTTTTCTTCAGTATTTCATTGAACGTTGAAAGCATTGGAGTTAAACAACAAAAATGTAAGAAATCCTAACCTCAACTTGTTCCAAGTTCGACAAAATGGCGGAGAAGAAAACGATTGCACACCGAGTTTCAAGAGATCGTTCCAAAGAAAACAATTTCAATTGTCGGTACCATGGTGGATTTAGTCATGAAAAAAAAAACTTTCTACACTTTGTACGAATTGTACAATTTTCGAGGGAAATGTACGAATTCACGACTGTCAGAAGACCAGTGGAACTGTCACACCTTAACCTCTTAACGTCAAGAATATTTTGTTCCGAAATTCCAATATTTTCTCAATTTTAAGTATAACCCAGGCAAAACAAATAACAAATTTATTGCTTCTCAATCATTTCTATCCAATCGCATTATACGACTATTGACGAGTTCAAGAGGAAAGCGACGAATTATCGTGTACGGTTCGGTCGCTCGTTATGGTTCGCAATCAGTTGCCAAGAGCGAGTGGTTAAAAGTTAATATATAATATACAATATTATAAATATTAAATATATTAGTTTATATTAACTTGATAATACAGAATATTATAAAGTTAATATAAACTAATATATAAAATATAATATATATAAACTAATAAATAATATGTAATATATACGATTTTGTTTACTTTAATATAAACTAACGTAAGTGGGTAAAGAATGGCAAAACAAATAACAAATTTATTACTTCTCAATACGTTTCTATCCAGTGATATACCGACAAGTATCAAAAGAAAAAGGAAGCGACGAATTATCGTGTACGGTTCGGTCGCTCGTTATGGTCCGCAATCAGTTGCCAAGAGCGAGTGGTTAAAAGTTAATATATAATATACAATATTATAAATATTAAATATATTAGTTTATATTAACTTGATAATACAGAATATTATAAAGTTAATATAAACTAATATATAAAATATAATATATATAAACTAATAAATAATATGTAATATATACGATTTTGTTTACTTTAATATAAACTAACGTAAGTGGGTAAAGAATGGCAAAACAAATAACAAATTTATTACTTCTCAATACGTTTCTATCCAGTGATATACCGACAAGTATCAAAAGAAAAAGGAAGCGACGAATTATCGTGTACGGTTCGGTCGCTCGTTATGGTCCGCAATCAGTTGCCAAGAGCGAGTGGTTAAAAGTTAATATATAATATACAATATTATAAATATTAAATATATTAGTTTATATTAACTTGATAATATAGAATATTATAAAGTTAATATAAACTAATATATAAAATATAATATATATAAACTAATAAATAATATGTAATATATACGATTTTGTTTACTTTAATATAAACTAACGTAAGTGGGTAAAGAATGGCAAAACAAATAACAAATTTATTACTTCTCAATACGTTTCTATCCAGTGATATACCGACAAGTATCAAAAGAAAAAGGAAGCGACGAATTATCGTGTACGGTTCGGTCGCTCGTTATGGTCCGCAATCAGTTGCCAAGAGCGAGTGGTTAAAAGTTAATATATAATATACAATATTATAAATATTAAATATATTAGTTTATATTAACTTGATAATACAGAATATTATAAAGTTAATATAAACTAATATATAAAATATAATGTATATAAACTAATAAATAATATATAATATATACGATTTTGTTTACTTTAATATAAACTAACGTAATTGTGTAAAGAATGTCAAAACAAATAACAAATTTATTACTTCTCAATACATTTCCATTCAGTGACTATCACACCGACGAGTTCAAGAAGAAAGCGACGAATTATCGTGTACGGTTCGGGTCGCTCGTTATGGTCCGCAAATCAGTTTCTAGCGCGAGCGGTTGAAATGAGACCAAGTGGACCAAGTTGCATTATAATTTAAATTATTGAATTTTTCTCATCGTCGTTGGGCACAGCACCGCAATGCACACGACATGGCGGTATTTTTACTTGTCACGTAAATCAGGTTCGTTTGTTTCGCACGTTTGCTTTCCAGAGACGCGAGTCTCATCGCGCGAGTAATAAGAAGAGCGTGGATAAAGCTGTCACGCGCGGAATGGGAAGAGAACCCTTTCGAACCCTTTTCTCACGGCGAGAACCGGTAGTGCGCCGTCGAAAGGATGTGGGCGGTTTCAGGTTGCGAGAATCCTCGACACCTCCCCGATATTTACATTCGTACCAGATTCACGCCGGTGCTCGCGATCTTGTCCTGCGCGGCGTGCCACTTTCCACGCCGCTGCTTCGAACGAAATTACCTACCTGCCTGCCCGTTGCAGCGTAACAGCGAAAAAGTAAAAAAAGAAAAAAAAGAGGAAAAAGGAAAATATCCCAAAGCACTCGTTTCACGAGTCATTTTGCACTCGTCTCGCGTATCGAAAGTATCGGTTTACCGATGGAACTACAATTGGACCGACGCATTTTGGTACTTTCATTACGGGAAAAGGATGAAGACACCGTGAAATATAATAAAATACTGTTGTTCGTGCATTTTATGAAATGTCATTCGAATCTCTAAAAATCACAGTGTTTTACATCTGCAATGTACAGGGTGATTCGTCTCGATGTCTTTTCGAATTGCCGAGGAATTTATTCGAATAAAATTTTATTCGAATAATGCCCAACTGTGGCAAGGGGTTAGGGCACGTGGCGAACGAAGAGAAGAAAGGAACGAGAGAGTAACACGGACAGGTAATGAGAAAAAAAGAAAGAGAGAGGGGGGAGGGAGAGAAGGTGCATCGTAACGAGTCGCATTTGCAAGGACAAGCAGAGCGTGACCGAGCGGGCCAGTGCACATTGCATTCGTGTCCGCGATCTCGTCGATCGTGCGTCTTCTCCGCGTCGATCGTGCCACGAACAAACCCAGACGAAATTCACCAGTGACACCGGATGAGCAGAACTCACGCGTGAATATCAATAACTGAATTGTTTCGTTCAACATTTATACTTTATTGAATATTTGCAATGTAAAATACAAGAGAAAAAAAAAAACACGTGGCGTTTTGTAAAATGTTCTGGCTTCCCTGAAAATTTATTTTTTTAACCGCCAAATATTCTGTTTCATCGTTGACATTCTGGCAAATTGTTTTCCTGGATTTTCAGTTCTCGCGCCGCGATTAATTTAAAGTGAAAAATTATCGACCGAGTTACTGAAAAAAAAAAAAAAGAAAGAGTCGCGTGACAAACCATTCGGTCATCCTGAATTCGTCTCCTTTTCTCCCAACGTATTTTTACGTTTCTGCATGTGGCGAATGGACAAGTGTCGATTCCTTTGGAGAAGATTTTTATTTGTAATTGGTAAGTCACATCGTGGCCTTGGAGATCGAAGCAACGACTTCTTAAAATTCTGCACGATTCATTTATTGAACTTGGAGCATCAAAGTTAAATACTAGGGTTGTTCGAATTTATGTTCAATGAAACGATGGGAAAAAAGGATCGTGCAAACTTTAATCTTCGAAATGATGGTGGATCTAGTTAAAAAAGAAATGTTTCTTAAAGTTCTCGAGAGAAAAAGAAAAAGAAAACCAACTTCCCGATTCGTCAAAGTGGAAGCTTCACGCTTTTCTTTTACAAAGTTATAACAAATGTAAAGTACCGACAATTTTTGTATCATTATGCTGTTCGCTGTAACTGTAATCACTTGCATCAACGAATCTACGATATTATACAGGGCGTTTCGTTTCTCCATCCACGATCAAAAATAAGTATCGTTACAAAATCATAAAAGAGAACATCGAAATTAAATTGGCTAAACGATTTAATTCTACGTGGAACAGCGAACGTTCTAACTATCGTACGCATGTGATTGATACACAACAGGTGTATCAGCTGGTAAAAATTAAATAAATTTGTAACCTTGGTATGTTTTGTCACAACTTTCCACATGGCATTTCCTTTTCTTTTCTTCCTATTTTTAATTATAAAACACGTCGACACCTGTGCCCGCGCAATTTTCCCAAATTTCCCAATTTATTCCCGAGTATCGAGCGATCTCGCGATAGCAATCGAATCGAAGTGAAATCCCGGACTCGGTTCTTCCCCTCGTTTACGGGGCCCGTCAATTAGAAGCAAATCAGTCCGGAGGAGAAGCTCCGTTGTACCAACAACGCGGAGAGCAAACGAACGGGGGAAACAGCCCCCTTCCCCCCACGTTAAATGGAAGCTCGTAACTGGATAAGCGAAATTTAGCAGTCGACTCGAACCGGGTTTGAGTGATATTTAAATAGAAACTGCTCGAGACCTCTGCGAACAGAGAGAGAGAGAGAGAGAGAGAGGAGGAGGGCTCTTTAGGAGGGAGAGCGATTTACAATCACACGGGTGGAGGGGAGGGGAGGAGAGCAGATAGTAGGCGAATCGCTTTCTAAACATCGGCCAAACGAGATCGTATCGCCGTTTTCGAACCGAAATCAAACAGCGAACCGACCTCACCACCCCCGCTTACCCCGTTCGTTCCTCCAAGCACCCGCTAACGGATCCGCGCAATTTCAGTTAATTAAACAGTTCGGCCAACTACGCCGGTAATTGCGAAAATTACGGTACGCGCGGATGGAGGAACGCGAGCGCTCGCCGCCTATCGCCACCATCTTTTCGGCCTATTTGCACGCTCGAGAGGGAAATCTCGAGTCATGGTGAAAACACCATGATTGGGGGAGGAGGAGGATGGGGGGAGGGGGAGAGAGAACGAGGTCACGGAAGACGTCTCTGTCGCGTTCATCTCGCACCTGGCGCCCTTGCACCTGCGCGCGGCGGAAAATATGCACGCTCGTGGATACCCACCGATGATCGATAACCGTGTAATGAAATAAAATGTATTCCAAACGCCAGACGCATCTACCGAGTGAGAAAACGCGTGCTCTCGCCAGGGTACTTGGCGCTAACGAACGATCGAACGACGCTACTACTACGCTACGGTATGTATTTACGGCGATATACGACGTGATTCGTCGAAGAAAGGACGACGCACCAACGAGGAGAGCTTCTCTCCGTATCGTCGAGAGCTTTCCCACCAGTTGATTCAATCACTGTTCGAGTTGAATTGTTTTTGAACGCTTTGAGCCACTTGCCGGTGGCGGCTGACTGCGGACCGTAACGAGTGACCGAAAACCGTAAGCAATTCTCGATGGCTTTCGTTTCCTTTTGGACTGGTCGGTGTATTGTGAAAGGGTACGATTTTATTATAAATTTAATACTACTGAATATTACACTATTATAATATAATTATAAATATATAATATTATAATACTATTATAGTTATAAATTTAACCACTATTAAATTAATATTAATCGTTAAGTTTTTGATATCATGAATTTAATTACTTTGAGCAAGAGTACGATTGTTGCAATAAATATTACGTGATTATTATAAATATTACAACAATTATATTATCATTATAAATATATAATTATCTGTATATCGATAGTTATAATACCTGCAAAAAATGGCCGCCAATGGCCAAATAATTAAAATAGCCCCCGAAAAATAATGTTGAGCAGAAACAATCGATTACTAAATTAAATTAATATTAACTGTTAAGTTTTGACATTATGAATTTAATTACTTTGAGCAAGAGTACGATTATTGTAATAAATAATATTACGTAGTATATACGTGATTATTATAAATATTATAATAATTACATTATCATTATAAGTATATAATAATTATAGTATCATTATAAATATATAATAATTATATTATCATTATAAATATATAACAACTATATTATCATTATAAATATATAATTATCTGTATATCGATAGTTATAATACCTGCAAAAAGTGGCCACCAATGACCAAATAATTAAAATAGCCCCCGAAAAATAATGTTAAGCAGAAACAATCGATTACTAAATTAAATTAATATTAACTGTTAAGTTTTGACATTATGAATTTAATTACTTTGAGCAAGAGTACGATTATTGTAATAAATAATATTACGTAGTATATACGTGATTATTATAAATATTATAATAATTATATTATCATTATAAATATATAATAATTATATTATCATTATAAATATATAATAATTATATTATCATTATAGATATATAATGATCTGTATATCGATAGTTACAATACCTGCAAAAAATGGCCGCCAATGGCCAAACAACTAAAATATATAATAACTATATTGTCATTATAAATATATAATTATCTGTATATCGATAGTTATAATACCTGCAAAGAATGGCCGCCAATGACCAAACAATCAAAATAGCCCCCGAAAAATACTGTTAAGCAGAAACAATGGATGTCAGAAACCTGGAAAATGGCGTCCAAAGTCCAAAAGCTCATAAATAGACAGCGCAAACTGTCTGTACCTAACAAAAGTTCGACAGAAAGTTGGTCGTGTCTTCGAAAACTCGCGAAAGGAGAAAGATGAAAAGAAAAAAAGAAAAATCGGGAGAACGAGATTTTTTGGCTTGCACGGATTCCGCGAAGCGTTTCCGCGGCCGTAATTACGGACGAGCCGCTAACGAGAGGGCCTAATTAGCCTAATGAAATCCGTTAACGAAATACGAGTCTCGCGCGCCGATCGAACCTCGATCGAATCTCGATCGCGACACGGGAGCGTATCTCCAACGAGGAACTCCCACGGCAGCCGCGCACAATGCTGCATTCGTGCATTGTTTCGAACGATCCTCTTACTCGGTGACCATGTAACGAACCGATCGCGGAAGCGTGACGGAATTTCACGGCGTCGCGATTCAAATTCGAGGCTCTTTCCTGACATCTGTATTCCAAGAACTTCTTGCACGTCGACAACGTCGATCTATCGGAGAAGAAGGAAGCAGCAACTTTTCAATCCACATTTACAATTAGCCAACGTTAACATTGGAACCAGAAATGGTCGAATTTGTAATTTTTCCGTGGAATTTTGTATTTGCTTTTCCATTAATTTTCCACGGAAGTTTTAAATCAAAGTGCCGGCAACAGCGGTTAAATCGTGAGTCAATAATTTATGAATTTTATTGTCACATTGAATTTGTTAATTTTAGGTGAAACTTAAATTAATGTCAATGACATAAATTTTTACATAAAAAAATATATTAAAATTGAATTAGACAGCCTATTCATGTTAATTCGTGAATGAAATTTTTATAATTAAACGTTGAATCACTAAAATAAAATGACACGACGGCCTCTTAATCTTTTTAGAGAAATTTGTTGTTTAATTTGATAATCCACGATTAAGACGTACTTAAATTAAACTCATGTATCGTTGTTAAAACTTGCAAATAAGAATTACATTGCAAATAAAAGTTTTACAAAACGACACTTTAAATCAAAATGTAGCACATTTAAGAATGTAAAACGAGAGTGTAAGAAATCTAATTTGCAGACAATTAATTTCAATTAATACGAATTATCCAAAAATTATATGTCGCTAGACACTCGAGCGATGTTTAATAAAACACATCGACAGTTCGTTGCAATCGTTCAGCCTGCGCTTTAATTTCAGAAACATTGCACTTTAGTTGCAACTGCGTTAACACTCTGATTACAAAGAGGAATTCCAACGTCCAAGTTTCATACCTCTCTCCCACCTTGATACCAACGCGCATGTACGTAAAAGTTCGAGCCTCGACACAATCGAGGGATGATCGAGCCGATTTTTGCCACCGAGAAACCGCCCGTTAGACGACGTGCTCCATATTTCGACGACGACGGTGGCATAAATCACGTCGAATCGTTGAATATCAAACTCTAGATCTTATCCAGCGTGCATTTGCCTGCTTCCCCCTTCCGTTACAATGATAGATCGCCGGACCGTGAGCGATGTGGAGTCGGGGTAGGAGAAAAGAAAACGAAGAAGAAGAAGAAGAAGAAAAGAGGAACACCCGGTGTATTATCATTTAGGCCGATCACGGTTGGGCTCCGTCACGGAACCGTGCACGCCCAACGTTGTGCGAGTGCGCTTGAAAACTATTCTTCGTTGAACGCAATCATCACCTCGATCATCTGGTTTGCAACATCCTCGACAACCAGGCGGCGGCTGCAATCGCGCAAACGGATTCATCGTGCAGGCCTGCAGATATCGTTCTTCCGCGTTTCATTGTCCGGTGGCACATTCGCGCCTGCTATTAATAGCGAAAAACCAATGGCAGCAACAGCATCGTGAAAGTAACCGGCCGCTGTTCAATGGAGAGCCCCCGCGGGCTCGACAGTCGGAAGCACGAACCGAGGAAACTGGGCCAAGCGTTGTTAGTCCTGGCGAACGTTCTCAACTGCAGCGACAGTTCAACTGAACTGCAACAACGTTAAAGGAGATTTGGCAAAGAGAAAATTTGAATCGACTGTGCTACGCGAAGGACGGAGAACAAGTCCCTGGGGCCCTGGCTGTTGTATCTCTCGGTGACGAGAATTAAATTTTTTTACTTAACGTTGGAAATGAAATGTAACTTGAATAATTTGTTTAAAAATTTTTTTAAATAAAAAACGATAACTTTATATTTATATATACAGGGTGTTGAATAATGAAAAAAAGTCATATGAATATTCGTCACTCCAGCGCCAAGAGGTTAAAGGCCGAGACTAACAGTTTCGTTTCAACAACAGAGTATGTCGTTCCACTGCCAAGTTTCTGCGTGATCACCCAATGAAAATTGGAGCAACAACTTACTAACTAATTGTATCACTCGAGGACCACGGACATCCCTTTTGCCGAGGGATTTTATTCTCTGAAACAGCTTGCAGCTTGTCAGCGTGCAACGAGCCCGATACAGGGAACAGCGGGCGATTACGTATCATTTCCGGCGTCGTCCACCGTTTTCGAAACTTTCTCCGAGCAGGAGATCCAGGGATCGTTCTAGGTGCCCGGCAACACCTTTCTAGACTACTCGAACTCTGGCAACGACAACTAGTAAAATAACTCGATCGTCGAACGAGGAACGAGTATTGATAGAACACGGCGCTAGTGGCGAAGCCAGTCAAACCGAAGGTTCGACCGACCGTTTCCAGACAGGCGTAGGACGAGAGAAAACAGGAACTTTGTCCTGGGAAACGTCGAAACCGGAGGCTCGACCACGATATATAAGGTAGTACAAGCAGAGAGGAGACGATTCTAAAAAAAAGTGGAAAAAATAAATCGAGAACAAAGAACGAAATTGTTTCGTCTGAGGCCTCGTTTGCGAGAGAATTAAGTTCGATTGTTCACCGAGCACGCGTGCATTTGATAACGAAATGTACGAATAATGTCCCTTCATTGGTGGTACAAACAAAAGAGTGATTTCACATGAAAGGATAAGTGGAAACATCATTTCTAAACTCGTTTTAAGTAATCGACAATTAATAATATATATAGTATAATTAATAATTAATAAATTTATATACAGATATTAATAACTAATATAATATAGATGATAATATACTATAGATATAGATGTTAATATAATATAATAATTGTAATTATGTTATACAATATATATTATATTATATATTATAATTATTTTATATTATAATATAAATTATATTATATATAGTATAATATAATAATCATAATTATATTATAATTATTTTACATTATAATAATAGTTATATTATATATAGTATATTATAATAATTATAATTATATTATATCATATATTACATTTATTTTATACTATAATATAAATTATATTATAATAATAGTTATGTATCGTATAATATTATAATTATAATTATATTATATCATATATTACATTTATTTTATACTATAATATAAATTATATTATAATAATAGTTATATTATATATAGTATATTATAATAATTATAATTATATTATATCATATATTATATTTATTTTATACTATAATATAAATTATATTATAATAATAGTTATATATAGTATTTATATATTATAATTATAATTATACAATTAATACAATATAACATTCAAAACCGATTTACTCGAGAACGAAGCGTCAAACGAAAAACTTTTATTCCTCAATTTCGACTTGTTTTTCCATGTATGATTGAATACCATCCCTTTGCTTGTACCAGCGACGCAGGGACACCCTGTATGTGTGACGACGCGCGCGAGGAAAGTTTCATCGCGAGTTTGTGATCAAATTGTCCTCGCCGCGCTGAGACGTGTCACAGTTGGCCGTGAAACGAGCTCGTTTCCTCGCTGCTGAAAAGTCGAGGCAACGAGAGAGGAAGCTGGACGCCACTCAGATTCGCGGAATTGTCGCAGAGTATCCTTCACCAACAAGCATAATTCGCTCGACTCGCGACCGAATCTCTGTTTTCCCAGAGCTAATCGCAAGATCTAGTGTAACTTCGGTTCCCACGAACTCTCCGAGGAATTTACCACGCGTAAATTTTGGACTCGGAGAGATTCATTTATCTTGAAAAACGGGAATGTTCAAGTTTTGCGCTCAAAGTTGATCCGATTGGATCGTATTCACCTTTCTTGAAATTAAATTCACCTCGTTGTGATCCCTAGCGACTAGATTCACCCTTTTACTTTGCGACACAGAAGTCTTTTTTTTTTTTTTTTTTTTGTAATATTACTCCAGTGGAACTTTTATTTCAGTGTAATAATTTTGCAACGTCGGATTTTATTTTTATCACAATGACAATGAAGTTTTACTTTCTGTGGTTTCAATTTTTATTTTTATTAAGGGATTATAAATTTATGGGAAAATTTGACTTGCAAAAGGGTTAATCTGGATTCAATAACTTCACGTCGGATTTTATTTTTATTAAAATGACAATACTTACTTTTTGTAATTGCAATTTCTACTTTTGTTAATTACAAATTTGTAGGGAAACTCGATTTGCAAAAGGGTGAATTCTGTGAAAGGGTTAATAACCTTACGTCGCATATTATTTTTATCACACAATGACAATATTTACTTTCTACAACTACAATTTCTATTTTTATTATTTTCATTGAGAAATTACAAACTGGCAAGGAAACCTGATTTTGCAAAAGGGCGAATTTGATCTTGCGAGAGGGTGAAAAATCTGATTTGCAAGAACACCAGTGGTGTTGTTCCACTTAATCAGAAGAGACGGAGAGAGCCAGTCAGATTGCGTCATCGAAACTCGCCGAACTCTCGCACCCCCGGGTCGACGTAAATGAGATATTCAGAACTGTATTCAGAATATCGTCGAACAACAACGGTAGCGTGCGAACGTCGTTACATTGTTTCACGAACGGCCGTAGAGGACGAGAGGAGCCGAGAAGAAGAATAAGAAGAACTTCGTTACCGAGCCCTCCTCTTTTTTTACCTTCTCTCCTAGACCGATTCTCGCTACGAACGCCGCGGCTCCAACGAAGGTTAAAGACCTTATCCCGCGAACCAGTTTCGATCGGAGAAAATACTCGCCGCGGCGCGGAGACGAACGTTCCCGTGCACCGGTTGTTGCACGCGCGCGGATGCAGGACAGATGGAAGTGGGGAAGAGGGGCCCTTCCTTCTTCTTCTCCGCGGACTCTAACCGATCGGTCGAATCTGCTCGACCACCGTACCTGATAACTCGAGCGCGTTCCACGCTCTATTTTGCCACGGCGACCAGTCTCCCTTATTGGGCAAAGTAAGCTTGCTACGCGGCTGCATTTTCCGCGTCTTGATGCCTTCTTCTGCCATTTCGTAACCACCGCGTTCCACGGCCGTTTTTGATGTTTAGGTTGGATCGTGTGGCGAACAAGGGTGGAAAGAAAATCGTAGACGAGTTTTACACCTTCGATTTCATGGAAATACATATGTACATGTATATGTACGTGTAAAGAACCTGCCCGAAAATTGACCTTGACCTCGAATTTCAAGGTTAAATTTTTTTTTTTTTTTTTTTTTTTTTGGCATTGTATTCCACTCGTCAGGGAGGTAAAACTTTTCCAAGGATGCGTAGATGGTTCATTTTGAAATGATGACAAAGAAGTTAATACAATGTGGATGCCTGTGTGCTAACAGCGACTTTATGGTTCTGGACGCATAGCGTGGATGTCTATAATACGTAATGTGGGCCCCTCGATGAGGCCCATGATGGTCGTCAGTGACCAGATTGCCTCAGTTTGAAATGAATATGACTAAAAAATTTTGATCATAGCTAATTAGACAATATTATGAAATATATATATATGTATATATAGCCATACTACTTGTTATTTTGTCATTATATGCTCAGAATAATGAAAATTCTCTTGTGGCCCCGCCTTTTGAAAATAAAATAAAATGAATATCGTCAAATGAACATCATAGCTAACTAAATAATATTATGAAATATATAATAAATAATATAACCTAAACCTAACCCAAACCTAACCTGAACCATATTTCTTATTATTTTGTCATTATATGCTCAGAATAATGAAAATTCTCTTGTGGTGCCCGTTTCAAAAATAATAATAATTAAATAATATGAAATACATAATATATAATATAACCTAACCTAGACTTAACCTAAACCTAACCTGAACCATATTTTTTATTATTTTGTCATTATATGCTCAGAAAATTCTCTTGTGGTGTAGTGGTAAAGTAAAATGAATATCATAGCTAACTAAATAATATGAAATACATAATATACAATATAACCTAACCTAAACCTGATCTGAATCATACTTCTTATTATTTTGTCATTATATTCTCAGAATAATGAAAATTCTCTTGTGGTGCAGTGGTAAAGTAAAATGAATATCATAGCTAACTAAATAATATGAAATACATAATATATAATATAACTTAACCTGAATCATATTTCTTAGTATTTTAACTTCCCATCTCTTATTATGTTAATTTCCCATGAAAGAGATACAAAAACGTAGCTGATTCTCTTATAACATCATCCAACTAGAAAATATAAAAAACGCACTATTCAACAATTAAATATTTCAATATATTCAAAATATTATATACTATGTTACAAAAATTAAGTATTAAGGTGTATATCTTATGACTTCCCAAGAGCATCGCCAATGAATCTGACGTGGCAAGTTAAAGTTAAGGTTTGTTTCACAAAATAGTTTAAAAAATCACAACAATAATTGTACGCAGTTCTCCTGAAAAAACAAATGGCGCGCCATTTCAAAAAGATGACACGTGCGCGAAAGCCACTCTACGGCCGCGTACATAGTTCAAAAAAATATTGTTTAGGTTAACTCTCTGGATGACATCATCCTTCATCACGGCCGATAAATTTCTCGATTTCCAAGAACCAACCTCGCCGATGAACGAATTCTACGCCGAGTGAGTGGGCGGTCAAAACGAGCGGCTAATCGCCAGATGAGTAAGCTCTCTGGGAGCTGGAAACGAACGGCCGATAATCGGTGATTTCGTTATGGCTTTCGTTGTCGTCGTCGGCTTATCCGTCCGTTCTCCGTGCCTCAGTCCCTGACATTTCCAAAGCGGCTCTTTCACTCTCTTTCCCCCCACCGACGCCCGTTAGGTTAGGCGCGCGCCTGTAGGGCACGCCTAAATCAGGTCGAACCGACATAACCTCTTCTCTCCGTTTCCTGTCCAACGCAATAAACCGTACACGTGCTGTGCGCGCGTAATGCAATCAGGTTCGGGAAGACACGCCGGCCCGGAAAAGTGTGAAAGAGTCGCGTTTTGTTCCATCAACACGTTTGTGAATCCCTGCATGATTCCTGCATGACATTCAACAGAGATGCAAGACCAACAGAGATCGTTTAACCTCTTGGCGCTAGTAACTGAATTCGCGGACCATAACGAGTGACCAAACCGTCATGCGATAACTCGTCTTCTTTTTGAATTCGTCGGTGCATCACTGGACGGAAGTTACCAAGAAGTTGATAAATTTTATTATTTGCTTTGCCTGGGTTATGTTTCAATACACTTAAAACTGATTGTGAGAAAATATTGCAATTTTTGGCCAAATATCCTCGACGTGCGTGACACGTCATTCCAGTGCAAGAGGTTAAAACCACCGATCTCTGGCGATGGCTTACATTTGTCATTTTCATCTTCTTAATTAGTCGGGTGACTGAGTTACGTTCACTTAACCTTCGCTTATCGCGTCGAGGTAATTCGAAAGAAAAATACGCGAGTTCCTTCGTTTCCTCGTCGTTTATATGTACCTAACCAGCGTCGCGAATGGCGAAACGAAATTTTCAAATATTTTTCACGCGATGGCGTGACTGGAGATCGATGGAAGGCAGGATTTAACCGGCTTGTTTCCTGCCTGTTGCTGCAGCCCAGAGCGGCGTGTAATGCGTAATGTCGGGCTAGACGCGCGACCGCCGTGAAAAAGAAAAAACACGAGGAAAAAGGGAGAAGGTGCTAATGGCGTTCCAGCAGAGGAATTGCGCAACTCATTGTTGAAGACGAGAACTTGATTTCTATTTTTTTTTTTTTCTGTCCATAGAAAGACGTCGTTCAATTCGCTCGCAATCTTTCCGATCGAGTCTCGCTCAAGACCACGTCGATAACAACGAAGACCACGTCGATAACAATGAAAAATTGTCGATAATTTAATCTGACACAATTTCGTAAAAAAAAAAAAAAAGATCACGTACGTCTCATATTAAAGCGTGAAGCAGTCGTGAGTTTATCCTTTTCAAAGCTGATCGAGAGTAAATCCTTGAGAATTGGAAAAATTCTTTCCGGAAAAAAGTAAAACCATCACGATCTTGAAGATCGAGGTTTTCTCTTGAAATTCGTTGTACGATTTCTTTATTTCCATCACTTCCATCAGATGTGTGTCAAAAATATTTCGTCATTTAATCCAAGTGTTCAGAGTTTAATGAAACGAACAAAAAAAATCAAGTTTGAACAAAAAATCACAGTATAAGTGAAGAGGAGACTTCTATCTTCAAAACAATGAATCTAGTTACCAAAAAACTTTTTCAACGTTTTTAAACACGTTTGGACTTTGACAATTCTCGAGAAAAACGATGATGTAAAATCATTATACCTTTAAAAGAAGAAACGTGCACGCAAATGTCAAAACGAAAGGCTTTACACATTTTTAAACTTGATCAAGTGGATCGCATTTTACGAAATTACGTCAGTTTAAATTATCAACAATCTTTCATTGTCATTGATATACGTGGTACACGAAATATACTACACATATTATGAAAAATATTCAAATACTTTCGCGAGTTACTGTACTGTATTTTCAGATTCAACAGACTTTTCGTTGCTTTCGTTTTCTAGTCATTTCATTGTAAACGCGTAGAACTCGCGTGGAAGAAACAACCCCCGAATACTTCACGCGATACTAACAGCGTAAATTTTCCTCTGCTCGCGATTGAAAAGAGTAATGCTGTTCCGGAAGTTCTCTTTCACCGTCGACAACGCCGGAGAGCCTTCAATGCTCTCCGTCCGATTTCTCACTATCGGAAAGCTAAAGAGAGTGCCTGTACGAAAAAAAAAAAAAAAAAATCCGAAACAATGTAACGAACGATTCTGTACTATGTACTTTCTACATAGCGCTATGGTCGACAGACGTTGTACCGAGCGGAAGACGCGAGTCGTTGCATAATGAGAACGTGAAACGAACGCACAGCCATAGTATCCCATCAACGCGTGTTGATCTCCGTGAATTATCGTATGATCGCGACAAATGATCCAACGACGGACACACAACGACGCTTAATTGCCCCGGTTAATTGTTACTATTTGTCACGAGTACGTTACGTGCTTGCAACCTTGCGTCCGTGTTCATTTTTAATAGCTACGACTTAGTAGCGTTAGGCTCTGGTTACAGCAGATGCATGTTCTGAATATCCGAATGTATACCTCCGTAAGGTATGCAGAGACTATTACGAATGAGTCACGTATCCTCATTTTTTCATAGGGAAGCAGAATCTTCAAATTCAACACCTTGTCAAAATCAATCTCACAAATTCTTTTGTTCAAGCACGTATGACCACTTGCGCTGGAAAAACGTGCCACGCACGTCGAGAATATTTGGCCCAAAATTGCAATATTTTCTCAGTTTTGATTATACTGAAATATAACCCAGGCAAAATGATAAGTTTATCACTTGTTAATAATTTCTATCCAGTGATATCGTACCGACGAGTTCAAAAGACAAAGAAAACGACGAATTATTGTGTGCTGTTCGGTCACTCGTTATGGTCCGCAATCAGTTGCCAGCGCAAGTGGTTAAAAGTTAATATAAACTAATATAATTTTGTTTAATATAAACTAATGAAATTGTGCAAAGAATGGCAAAACAAATAATAAATTTATTACAATATATTTCTATCCAGTGATATCATACCGACGAGTTTAAAAAGAAAGTGACGAATTGTACACGGTTTGGTTACTCGTTATGGTCCGCGAGTCAGTTACCAGCGCGAGAGGTTAACCTCTCGAGAATATTTGGCCCAAAATTGCAATATTTTCCCAGTTTTAAGTATATTTAAGTACAACTCAAGCAAAACAAATGGTAAATTTATTACTTCTTAGTAATCTCTATCCAGTAATGTACCGATGAATTAAAAAAAGAAGGCGAATTATTGTATACGGTCACTCGTTATGGTCCGCGAGTCAGTTACCAGCGCGAGAGGTTAACCTCTCGAGAATATTTGGCCCAAAATTGCAATATTTTCCCAGTTTTAAGTATATTTAAGTACAACCCAAGCAAAACAAATGGTAAATTTATTACTTCTTAGTAATCTCTATCCAGTAATGTACCGATGAATTAAAAAAAGAAGGCGAATTATTGTATACGGTTACTCGTTATGGTCCGCGAGTCAGTTACTAGCGCGAGAGGTTAACCTCTCGAGAATATTTGGCCCAAAATTGCAATATTTTCCCAGTTTTAAGTATATTTAAGTACAACCCAAGCAAAACAAATGGTAAATTTATTACTTCTTAGTAATCTCTATCCAGTAATGTACCGATGAATTAAAAAAAGAAGGCGAATTATTGTATACGGTCACTCGTTATGGTCCGCGAGTCAGTTACCAGCGCGAGAGGTTAACCTCTCGAGAATATTTGGCCCAAAATTGCAATATTTTCCCAGTTTTAAGTATATTTAAGTACAACCCAAGCAAAACAAATGGTAAATTTATTACTTCTTAGTAATCTCTATCCAGTAATGTACCGATGAATTAAAAAAAGAAGGCGAATTATTGTATACGGTCACTCGTTATGGTCCGCGAGTCAGTTACCAGCGCGAGAGGTTAAGCACGATTATTCCGACGAAATTTCTGACGAATTCGGGAAGATCGAGTGTCGAAAAGAGGTAAATACGCGTTTCATCTCGAACACGGTAAAACAAATACTTTTAGCGCGTAGCTTGGAAGTTCAGCTCGAAAACCGAATGAGACTGCGAAATCTCTTTCGACCATCGGAAGAATGCTTCCCGGGGGTCATCCCGAGTTTTTTTTTTTTTTTTCTAAGCGTGGGTGACGGTTTGTACAAGTCGAGACGTACCTGCAGCTACGCGAGACGCAAGCAAACCGGTCCTAAGAAAACGCGGCAGAACGGAATGCAGCGGGAAAGCTCCCGATCCCTCGAAACGAGTCAATGGGAAAAGGGAGAGCGGGAGGAGCCGGAAGGTGCCGAGTCGATTCGTCGCGAGCCATTTCCCAACCGCACGAAGGTAGGATTATCTTTCGATGAAGCACAGAGAAAAAGGAAGAGAGGAAACCAGTCAATGGTTCATTCAAGACTTTCAATAAACTGGAGCCCCTTTGTGAGATCACTACGCCGAGCTAGCCAATATCTTTCCCGCGACCGGTACGACGGCGCATCGGCAAGAAAGCCACAATAACGCGTCGGCAGTTCATTCTCCCGGCCAAGGGAAATACAGCGAAGGGAATCGCTGAACTCTCCTCTTTTTTTTCATACGGTTGACAAAAGCAAAATCCTCGAAGGCGAGGCAACAATTATGAGGATAACGAGGCGCCACCGAGCGGAAACCAATATCGAGCGAAGTATACTCCCTTCTCGCTACGAAACGTGGCAGTTATCAAACTGCCAATTGGGATCCGTGTGGTTGGCAGTAGTTGACGCCGCGCGTGTATCTATTTTCAGTGATTTCTTCATCGGACCGCTGCGATGCATTTTCGTTCTCCAGATCGTGCGAGTTCAAAGAGGCGAGAAGACGCCTGTGCCCGTGTAGATATTTCGATCGATCGATCCCGATCAAAGCGCTTTTCATCTTCTCTCGGTCCTTTGAGATAACCGAATCTCCTTGCCGTCACTCGAGAACGCAAGAAATAAGAAATTTCATTGAAAGCTACGCCCGAGTTCGATCTCTTTTTCTTTTTTTTTCACTGGTTGAATACACGTTACGAAAGTCGAGGGAAAGAATGCAAAGAGGAACGCGTTGCATTACGCTCGGCCGAGGAACGTTAACGATAATGATCGTTACCGTGCATGAGAATTTCTCACTTACACCGTGTGCGCTTCGCAATAACCGCCGATAACGCAACAACAATGTGGATGCATAACGAGCTGGCGTTGCATGCACGAGGGAAACCATAAACATTGTTCGCCTGACGAAACTCTGCTGAAATTCACTCTTAAGAAACTAATTGCACGGGTGGAACAATGTTCGTTGACAGTGCGTTTGTGTCAAAGGAGGTTTGTATTAAATGGCGAACATCTCAACCTACGGTCGGTTCATGCGAGTTTATCGCGTAGTTTGTACAATTGAATCACTCGTACGAGTGATTTTTCCATCGTGTAGATCTAATCGGATTTTACGACTGCTCGCGGTGGTCGCTAATCGACCTGGTAAATATTTCAGAATAATTCAAATGACATGAATATCACTGACAAATAATCAGAAATATTTTTGTCGCGCTTTATTGTTATATACAGTGTCTTGCAGAAATTAAATATTTCGTCTCACAGACAGCCAACGTGTTAAAATTTAATCCAAACAAACGGAGTAACACCGTAATTCTTACAACGTTGTTTTCTTCCTTTTTTTCCCCCCGAGCTTTAAGACGATGATATTGTATACGTGCAGAAAATAACGTATCAACAATGTTAATATCCCCGCTCGGATATTCACGAGGAACGTCATGCTGCAAGGAAGAGAAGGGTCACAGGAACGCGAGCGACTGTATCGTTTCAGCTGGTTAGCTAGAAAATCCACAAGTGGCCGAGAAACCTACAGGCACCATCGTACTACGTATATATACCAGTCGTCTTTGAACTGACTTTGAATTCGTCTTGTTTGCTTCGATTCGAAAATCGAGAGATTTTCGCTTAACAATCACTCGAGGAGATGTTTCCATAATCTTTTTCTCTTTATTTGATAAAATAAAGTTCGTTTGTTTTGGCTACGTGCATATTTTCAAGAAACTGCCTCTTGCGTAAAAACAGATATATATTTTTACTTTCAACGAGAGAGTCGTAGTTTACTACTACGTAAGATTAAGATCGCGTCAAAATTAATGTTAAAATCCCATCAATGTCCATCGACAGACATTTTCGTGACCAACAAGTGGCGGCGGATCGATCATCACGTGGAACCCGAATTACGATATATGTATGTACGTGCGTCGCTGTATTTACAAGAACGATGGGCCCATACCTTGAAAATGAAACTCGAAATATTGCGGGGATCGTTTTCAGCGCCTTCCAGTTCGTCGACTGTTCGCCTTGATTCCAGTAAGTAAAACAAGCTTTGGTCGCACACAAAAGTTGGTGAGCACACTTTTTTCTTTTGGTAAAACAGTCGGAAGGATAGAAACACAAAGAATTCAATGCCTCACAAATTCGACACAAAAAAGAAGTAAACACCAAAGGCAAATATCGTTCGTTTTGCGACGCGCAAAATTTTTGATATCGCCGCGCGATGCAGTTTCCTTTCCACGGTAAAAGAAAACAACGCGTTTGCAAGACGATCTCGGAAAACAAACAAAACTAACGCACGCTCGACGGTTAGCGAGCGAATGAGGCTCCGTTTTCCATCAGTCCCACCAACCACCGACCAGGCCAATAACCTGGCAGCATGTGCGTGAACGTTCTCGTCACTTTCGATGGCGTCCGGTCGATACGGCAGTGTACTTTATCGACTGACAATAAAGAAACGTAGGCGACATATGAAAAATTGTTTACTCTGCTTTTATATTAATAAATATTATTATTCAGCTCGTGTTTCGAAAGAGTATCGTCACAAGTATTGTGATTGAAGCATTAATAATTGCCAATTGTTATAGTAAGTACACACGGCAAACACTTCCTTCACTCAAAGATCTCTTATTTCGCGTTCCTCTTTTTGATCACAAATGTTTAATTTGTTTAATTTAGTTGAACCGTATCGTGAAATAGTTGTTGTACTTGATGATTTATAGAAAAACTTACTTTTATGTAATCGTAAAAGTTAATTAGCTTCTCTTTTAGCAATAATGGAAATGGACGTTTCCTTCCCAATGAGATACGAGTGGTACACTCTTGCGAGTACAAATAACATATTAACGCATAGTAGTTCAAAAACTTAATCTTCGAATTTGGTGGGAACTTTCATCATACTTTGCTCCGGAATTAAGTGTACTTTACACATACTTAAAAATTACATTCTAAATATATTCTATCAATTTCTTTCTTTGTTCACTACAGACAGTTGAATTCTCAGTAAACTTCTCTTTTTAATCATACTGACAACTTTTCGATAATACAAGAATGTCATTGGTACAAAAATTACAATAAACAAATGAGTTATTATAAAAGTAAAACATATATGTATTTTTTATACATAAAATATACTTTCACGTACTTTTAATGCATATATGTATACGTATACACATGTAATTGTAACATATAATTTGTGCTTTAATAGATGTTAAAAAATATGTGTCTTTTTTGCATTGTAATTTTATGGCCAGAATTTCTCTTATACCACGCGTTATAAATTTGTATCAGCAGGTACAGTGAGTACACTGTTATAATTACACTAAAAATTATACTTAAAAAGGAAGCATCTAAAAACGTCAAAAAGACCGTAAATTTCAAAATATCATTTCCTAAAATAGTTGTGGAACAACTTTTATACATTCACGTCATATCTGTAACTATAAATGTGATATTTCACTTTCCATGCAATAACAAACAACTCATTATCTTAGTAGAAAAAAAAAAAAACAATTCAGGCACTTTGAAAATATATTACATACTATTTGTTCAATGTTCAAAATTAGGATATCTAAAATTTCCAGCAATACACCATTATAATTCGTTGCATCTATGATTAAAACGCCTTTTTCTTGTTACAGACATACGTAAAATCTACGTAAAAACAGTTCGCACCTAAATATAATAATACTTATTTTCCTAATTAAAAATTTCTTAACAAATTCCGATATAACGATTTCCGCAAAACTCCTCTTCATCTTATTGTTTTCCCTTAACTTTAATATTACATTTTTGGTTCATTGAATATTGCTCTCTTCGATTTTCAACTATGATACATCATCGAGAACGAAGATTTCGAATAATCTTCGATTCAATAACAAACATAAAAATTTAAAAAGCACTTAAAAAAAACGCTAAAGACTGCGTAGGAATCGCAGCTTTGTAATATCGCGAAGTGCTACTAAATAATAACAATATTATACGCTACCTAAAAAAAAAACGGGCTTTTTCTTCCTCTTCTGTTGCTAAAAGGTTCGAAATACAAAATTCAAAGCTATGTCAGTTCATCCGTACATTGTTTCCTTTCTTCTTCAACTCGTTGACGAGTACGATTAAAGGCCTCGGTTTTCAAGAAATCCACAGTTTTGTACACCGTTGTGTTTGGAGGAGATTGAGTTGGTGGTAAACTCGAAGAAGTGAAATTTTCTGTCACTTCCAGATCGAGATCTAAATACTGCAGAACAACGAGACGACGATTTGAAGCAGGAATGAACGTATTTTGCTCTTCGTAGTAGTATATCTGGGACGAAAATTTATATTAAAATACAATTGTGTTTATGAAATGACATTGAACAGATACAACGTGCAATATATTCTTATGTACCTCTTCTTTATCATCGAAGGTATTGTTATCTTCATCCGATGTCGATTGATGTCGATTTGAATGAACGTGAGTAGGAGGTGTAGGACTTGGAGCCGCTCTAATTCTTCCTCTTCCAGGCGGAGAAGCTAGTTGTAAAGGTCCTAAAATATACGAATAATTTTATATTACAGATTAGTGGAGAAGGAAGATCTAAATATTCATACCTTCCACAGGAGATTTATTCAACGGAGGTTTGAGTTTCCTATTAATACTCGGTGGCTCGGCAGGAGAATGTTCGGCAGAACTCATTTCCAAACCTGACACCGTCGGTCCTGGAGAAGCTTCATTACTAATTACTGAAATGGAATCGCTAGTTTTCCTTCCTGGTTTTAATTCCCGATAAACAACCGGCGGTGGCGGTGCCATTGTTGTTGGTAGTGAAGTTGAATTATCTCGAATAAGCGGACTTGGCAAATTTGAATACATAGCGGTTGCAGAACTTTCAGAGCGTGGACTCGACGGTTCCTCTTCTTGAAAGTCGTAGCGGAATACGCGCGTCTCTTCGACATTGCTCGGAGCAGCATTAGAATAAAAATGTTTGTCTATTGTGCTTGGTTCGGGTGCTCCGGGTTGGTGAGATCTTGGAAAATCGTATGATTCGTCTGTTACAATCGCTGTGGCAGGGGTCGATGGCGCAGGAGTCGCTGGAGTTGTAGGTTTTGAGCTTTCGGTAGCACCATCTAAATTTAAATAGTTATGACCAGGATTTTCAGGTAACATGTGAGGAGGTTTCGGTGGTCTCGGTGGTGCTGGCAACTTTTCTACAGAAGGCGGTACAGTGGAGTCGACGATTCTTAACTTTCCAAACCGCTTCCGTACACTCCAAGAACCAATTTCGGCGTCACTCGAGCTGTGCGGTTGTTTCGATTCACCTATTACAAAAATTTAACATTATGCATTTAGTTTGGTTATAAGTACACATTAATCACATTTACCCAAAGAAGGAAAAGTTTCCCAATTCACGCTAGGCACTGGAGCAGTCCATTCATCGTCGGTGAAGACACTTTCTGCGTCAGTTGTTGTAGGAGATCTGGGAGGAGAAGGGGCCAATCGTCTCGGGGCATCGTAATGTTCAGGTCCTTGTCCCAAAGTCGAATTGAGAGAACTAGTATCATTTAACCGTCGACCAGAAATACATTCGCTAATAGGAATGTATGGACCGGAAATAGTGCTAGTGGGAGAAATTGGTGGGGATTCTTGCGATTCAAACTGGAACACTATAGGAAAACATATATAATATTGTCCAAAATCCATATTAAGTTTCAGATGTTTTAAATGACAGTAATATGTACTTTGACATTGTTGTTCCTCATCTTGAGTGTATGCCTTTAAGCCACAAACTTGACATACAGCGTCCACCCACTTATTCATATCAGCTTCACTTTCTGCCACTAAATAGTACGTCCTTTTCGGTGTTTTAACATCGAACATATACTGATACTTTTGTTTTCGATTCTCGAACCTTAGGCCTGCATCAACCTGTTTACAAACATACATTAAGTAGCAAGCAACCTCATTTGTGAAATCAAGTAAATTCTAAAATAAACAGCTACCTGCTCGCATTGATCAAGATCGATACGACCCTTTAATTTTCTACAACGTCTATCTGTATAATACTCTAAAAAATATTGTCCAGGTAATTCTCCACTGTGTCGAAGAGCAAACCACCTCTTCCTCCATCTCTGAAAATAAATGGGAAATAAATATCATGTAAATTACATAGATGCATTTCATACATTGTCATTTAAATTTAATCATCACGTATATCACACAACATTGTCTGTACCGTGCTGTAACAAATGAAAAACTAATTGGCATTCTTGGATAAAAATATCACAACATTCCACACTTATGAAACATTTTCCAACGTGTGAGGTTAGAATCCGCGAGGGCTTGTCAAACGAACACAATCGTAGCAATTTCACGGATATTTATCGAACGTAAACAATCGAGAAAATCGACGATACCGTGAAAATTGAGAATTTGCCATTGTTCTATGAAATACCAACCGCTCGCCAAAGTTTGGTAGGTGGCGATTTAATCAGCCACCCTTCGTGCACGATCTCCTGACTGGTTTTGAGTACCTCCATTCCTATTCGACGTCGACTATGACTACCTTTCAATAATCGTACATTGTTTCAGAGTACATGGAACCACCGACAACAAGGATGGCACGCTTGTCGTTCATTTATCTATTTTCGGACGGCGTAGCAGCGATCTCACAGATACACCGACCCGTCCAGCGATCTTTCCTCGACGATGCACAACTAACACATCAACAATATTCCACCACAAACGCGCATCGCCGACCGAGAAAACACCCTCTGAGGAGCTGCAAAAGAATTAAAGTGGAAACACCATCGTAGAGAGACGACGATACGCAGAGAGGTCCGACTATCGTTGTGGTGCCTCCATTACCACCACCATCTTGGCCACGCATGCCAAGCCATGTCAACCATCATAGATGACACACGCTTTTCTTCAGTCTCTATATCTGTGTACTATGTACATCTACCAACGGCCAAATCAGACGACCCCGGTCTATATCTCCTATTCTGAATCACTCTGGGAATCAAGTTGTTGCCCGTGTTATGAAAATTTGTTTGGATTCATTTGATTAACAGGCAGCTACATGACGCATCGTCGTCCCGTGACCTGAATGAATGGCGCAGTGGTGCGCCTCCAGTTGAAAGTTCTGACGCTAATTCAACTGAACGGAGACAAAGAAATCGTGCGATTGCCGAGCAAGTTTCCGAGAGATTCGAGACGTCGAAAAGCGATGAATATAAATTATCCTTGGAAAATTCTGTATACATGTACTGTAAATAATTAAACAAATCTACGCGTGGAACGATCTAAGCTAATCGCTTTCTAGTAAATTGTCATATTATATATTCGCGTTATGTACGTACGTAATTCAGGTTGCACACAGCGGAATCGTTCTGCATTCTAGAAATTTCGATCGTCGCCACGAGTCGCGTGAATTCACGCGCTTGAACAAATACCACGTGAATTCTCGCATTAACGAACGCTCGTTCGTTAACGTGTCTTGTCACGTTTAATTGCAAACCGACAACACGAAGCTCCAATGATTCCAATTATTGGCAATTACGATGATTAACAGCTGCTTACAGATAAACGAACAACAGACAAAAAGCCGAGAGAGCATATCGCTCGTGGCTGATTTGCAATTCAATTGTCAACGCGGTAGACACGCCGATCGATATTTAAGTCCCAGCCATCGTTTCTGATTAGAGATACTACTCTTCAGCGGGGAGGGGAGGGGGGACACATCGTGCTCTCGCCGTCCTCACAAAGACAAATCGTTGTCGAATAATCCATAAATCGTTTATTAAATATTTTATTTTTTCTATACAATTCCGTCGCGATGGTAACATCGGTGTCGCAAACCAGCTGTTGAAACGAAACATGTACAAGAGAGGGGGGTTGTTTTTTTTTGGGGGGGGGGAGGGGTTGGTTTTCCGTATAAAGTTGAAAACGAAGTTTAAACGAAGATCTGTCCCTACGTAAATATAACAAACACGTTTACACATGGAATGCTCCTCTATCAAAGTTATCACGCCGATATACAGTACAAAAGGAGTCGCTCGATACATTTTACAGAGACAAGTACATTTATTTGACATGTATGTATGTAAGTACGGTATAAAACGGAGACTCGTGTTATCGGGTGGATGTTGTCGTTTGGAGTTACGGTTTCGTTAAATCTATATTCCACTGGACGAATATTGCTCCGATTAGCGTACTCGAGATGAACGTTTTCCGACGTTTCTGTCCCAATTCGATCTCGCCGCAGAAACGCGACGCTTCCGAGAGTTTTTCAGAATTTTAAACGTCTTCTCTCTCTCCTTCTTTTTTTTCTTCTCCCCCTTTAACACTTAGAAAACTTCTTTTCACAGGTTCCCTATTCGTTACGATACTCTATACATATACATATGTACCTCTATACATTGAGCTTTCTTTTGTCAACAGAGAGGCGATTCCTCCGCGATCATCACGGTAATAATATCGTTACACGCGCGCGTATCGCGTGCGTGTGTGTATGTGTGTACAATATGTATATAGAATATATATATATATATATATTTATATATATGCAATAATATAAATATATCGTATAAACTTATCGTTAGTACATATAGATCTGAATGGGGGACTCTGAACTTCCTTCTTTTGTTATCCGTTCAACGATATCGTTCGACAAGGATTCGTCGCTGAAAATGACAGATAAGACGAAAGAACCGACGAGCAGCAATCACTTCGGACTTCGGTCGGAACCGAAGAATGGAATCGAGAATCGTCGCGAAATCGTGCGAAAAGAAGCATCGATCCGTCGCAGGCTGCCTTCGTCGCTCACTTTTCAGACACGTTCGACGAATCCTCGCCAACGCCAACGTGTTTGCGAGAAATGTACATTTGAATGTTACGTTCGCGTTTTACACGAAGAACGAACGAACGAAACGAACGAACACGTTACGCATAAATAAGACAAGCGCACGAAACGAGAATCCACAGACCGCGAAGAGGATTCGAAGACCGAAGCGTGAAAACGATGGCGAGAAAGGTGTCCGAGAGCATACAGGTACAATTTGTCCAGTGTTCAAGTAATTACACAGGGTGTTTCGTAACTTGTGGGACCCACTTCGAAAGCTGATTGTACGCCTAAAAAAATAACGAAAAAAAGTCATGCAAATATATGTCCTATCTGTCTTCGTTTATGAGATATAATGAATTCTCTGTTTTAATTGCTTTTACAAAAAGATGCTCGAAATGACCAGCTTGCACGCGTCTTGTCATTCATCTGGTTACTCTCTCTATCGTTCCTGGTGTTTCTCGAATTTGTCGGAAGCCTTGCTCTATTCTATTTCGTAGTATTTCAGCATGTTCAATCGATGTCGCGTGTACAATAGATTTTAAATGTCCCCACAAGTGAAAATCTAATGGATTGAAATCCGGAGAACGAGCAGGCCATCGATAGGACCTCCACGACCAATCCATTTATTTGCAAAGCGTTGATTTAAAAATTGCCTAGCCACTCGGCTAAAACGCGACGGAGCTCCGTCATGCATAAACCGCATACGAAATCTAACATCGACTGGAACCTTCCTCTAATATTTCGTGTAAACGCGTGCTCAAAAAATCAACGTACTTTGTGCCTGTTAGTCTCCCATCGAGAAAAAAAGATCCAATTAAAAATTTATCAATTATTCCTGCCCGTACGTTTCAACTAAACTGGCATTGATGTCTCGAATGCACAATAACATGCGGCTTTTCTTCATCCCAGTTACGATTATTATGAAAATTGAATACACCATCCCTGGTAGAACTAGCTCACCAGAGTTTGCTCTGTTTAGAAAATTCATCACGTCTCGTAAACGAAGACAGATAGGGCATATATTTACATGACTTTTTTCCATTATTTTTAGGCGTACAATCAGCCCTCGAAGTGGGTGCCACAAGTTACGAAACACCCTGTATACGTAAACTTTTATTTCGTCAGATTTCTTACATTGCGTTGCAACGGTACGTATGTATAAATATATACACATATATGTATAATTCTTACGTGCCAGTTTTTTTTCTTTTTTTTCTTTTTTTTTTTTTTTCGTTCACGTCGTTACATTATACGCTGTAATACGGATAAATGATTGGCCCTTACATATCTAATTAAGGGAAAGAGATTCGGCGAACGCAATAAATAGGATAGGCAAGAAAACAAAACAGAGTGAGGAGGGGAGGGGGGGGAGGGAGGAGGGCGCGTAGCGTTCGTTGCATACTTTAGTTCCATTTTAAGTTGAGAATTTAGAAGAGCAGTTCTTCCTCGGGGCGCCAGAATCATCTCTCTTAGTATGTACTTTGGTTCTTCCTTTCTTCTCTTCTTCTCTCGTTTCGATGGAACTAAGGATACACAAGTCGTCGTTTGATCGAGAATCTGCCGCAAACATGCCGACAAGATCGAGACAAGGATACGATGTGCACTTTCGAACGCTAGGTCCTGGTTGATAAAACTCCCCATGTACAGGTGTCACGCAAATAAGTAAGGAGAGAGTGAGTTTCGAAGAGACCATGTTATACTTTGTCGTGCACGGCAGCGAACGAGAAACGAATAATTTGAAATGAACGTCTAACAAGAGAAACAGCAGAGAGAAACTCGAATATCGAACGGACGAAGCGGTGGCAAATGTGAGCAAGGCGCCAAAACTGTTAAAACAGAGTTGAAACAGAAAAACTTTAGTTCTTCACAGTTGTGAGTATTGAAATATGCACTTTATTTAAGGGATACACGCGCAATGACAAAGGATTTCAAAGTGTATTTCGATGTATACGGATAAGAAGAATCTGTCTCTATCTGGAAGATAAGATAAAAATAATTCGTTTCTTTCTTAGTAACTCTTTCGCGGTATATATATATATAAATACTATCGGATAAGAAGTACTTCTTCTCTCACGAAGGATCTTGGTTCTTTCGATACACGTATGTACATTATATAACCTGAGCTGAGAGAAAAATAAAAATTGGAATGTATATTTTTAAAACTTCTTTTTTAATAATAATATAACAATATTCGGTTAAATATTCATGAACATCAACATACAGTGTCCTTATCTACGTTACAAATCGTTAAGAGAAAAACGAAGTCCTTTTTTTTTCTTTTCTTCTTTTTTCTTTTTTCCTTGTTTACGTTCAAGAGTACAAAAACTGTAGCAAAAACCTAAATTCACTTTTCCCTCTCCGAGTGGACATCGTGAGGCTAGCTTTCACACATCTAAACCGAACATATGTATTTTACAAAAACGCGTTTTACAAAAGGAATAGCGAACACGGGGGCAAACAAGACGTTAACTAAAGTTTTTCCTAAGAGAGAAAAAAAAAAAAAAAAAATCACTCTGCGAACGGTCTTTACAACAAGAGAGATACAAAGAGGTATCTGAATGGCGACGGTGACAGTGTCATTTATTTTTTTTCTTCCCGTTTCCACGTTTGCCTCGTTCAGCGAGAACGACGAGAATCCCACCGGCAAATGAAAATAAATAAAAGGAAAGCGCATCACATATCATTAAATATTGTACATTTATATCGTGACCGATGCAGTGTTGGATCAGGATCCGAGGGGCTCGATCGAGAGAGAGAGAGAGAGAGAGAGAGAGAGAGAGAGAAAGGTTCTCGCAAACTGCCCCTGGCTCGAGACTATTTCTCCCGGGGGAAAAAGAAAAAGAAAGAGACTGGGATGAAGAACTGTCGCGTTCCGTGTGTTCCTTTTTTAATAGATCTTTTTTTCTCCTTTCTTTTCTTTCTTTCTTTCTTCGCCTGGGGGGTAGGATAAATGTTTTACACTTGCGTCTCATTAATCTTTAATTAGATAATCAATTCACTAGTTTACGAAATGTCATAATAAAAAGTAGTACTCTATAGTTGGTATTTCTCAATAATAATAGCGTTAGTAATAATTACGTTCCATAGTTTCTGTTTGCAGTTTATCGTCTAGCGAATAATTAATTAATTGATGTTTTACTCCATCATCGTGATATAACCGCGGCCTATACTGGTGTTTGATAATATAAAAAAGGAAACAAGTCGTATAATATATATTCATATATAGCGTCGTATCATTCGCTTTCTTTTTTTCGTTTTACAATAATAAATTGCCCCACGAACGCCGATGTACCGACATGTCCGACGTGCAAAATCACTTCCGTTTCGTTCTCGCCTCTCTCTCTCTCTCTCTCTCTCTCTCTCCCTCTCTCTCCCCGTTTTTCTTTTTTTTTTTTAAAGTCCACGGAAGCGATTTTTCGCGAATTTACCGAACTCCGTCTCCTTTCTTGTTGTTCGAACACACGTAAGATCTATTTTTCTTATTTTTTACATGTTGCGACTAACGTTATTCGAACTAGCTCCAGAAGGAGAGCATCTGTCATTTCTTTTTTCAATCCGTTGCACACGCATGGTCAACGTTCTCGCGATTCATGGTAGTTGGTCAGCTTTGTCATTTTCACTGGCTGATCGAACCAACTAATTAAACAATTCATTCATTGATCAATCGAGTAAAATAAATTGTGCAAATCGCGATCGTCGGGTTGGCACATCGCAGCGTTCGAACGTCCGCACTTAAGGGTGTTTGCTACCAAAAAAGGTATACCACTTTCAAGATTTACAACACTGCCCTAAACACAGCCATACTAAGCCAAATACTTTTTGGGTTTTCGTCGTTACGATTACTCTTTCCTTTCACTAGTAAAATCGTTTATTTAAATCTAAATATCCGATTATCATCCGTATTTCGTAGTTTTCTTCTTCTTCTTCTTTTTCTTCTTTACTTTTCCCTTTCCCTTGCCTTAGTCTGTTCCGTAATCTTTGTTTCTCGCGTGTTTAATTCGCTTTTTTTTTTATTATTTTTTTTTTTTTTTTTAGAAATTGCGTGCAAATACATACATCAGACGTACGACACTCGATTCGGCTTGTTTCTCAATCGATCAACAGCTGACCCGCTCGATTCAATCGTCACCACACGATTCGCAATTTATCTGTTTTCTTTTCTTGTTTTCGAGTTTACGAAACCCTTGGAGAAACACGAGTCCAAGGTGATTCCTTCTGTGAAAGAGAAACCAATTGAAAAGAACGAAAAAAGGGCGAAGAGAAATCAACAGACAGTCGAAAGGAAAGAAACGAGAAAGAGAATGCACAATAAAAGGAATGTTTCGAATTTAAAACAGTTAGAAAAAAAAAAAA
>JAWNGG020000031.1:0-45000 GCA_036937485.2 Tetragonisca angustula
CTGATGCTACGACTGTGACAAATCAAATATTAGTGAAACCTAGTATGAAAATTACCAGAACCATAAAGTCGTTGTTAGGACCCACGAGTCCGTATTAAATGATTAAGATGCTATTTTTCAAAAGAACTATCGTTTCTTAGAAAAGTTTTACCTTCGTGGTGAGTAGAATACAATGCAAAAAATAAATTATATCTTAAAATTCTAACAGCGACTTTATGGTTCTGGATACGTGAATGTAATGTTTATATTTCGAATAATGTTAACAGTTAGTTTCTTTTGAATCATTTGGTTATTTAAACTCACACTGATGCCGTAACTATGATAAATCAAATGTTAGTGACCTAACTTAATACAGAATGATAAAGTCGCTGTTAGGACTCACGCGTCCACAGATGTTAAATGATTAAAAAAAACTTTTTTACCATTTTTCAAGAGAGCTATTAGGTTCCTCGCGAAAATTTTACCAATATTTTGATGTTGAAAAGGTAGAAAAATTGCGTCACGTGTGTTGGACACAATTTTGCGAGACAGACGCGAGACTGCGTGCAATCTCTGTTGAAAAGAGAGGAAGGGAGGCAGTGTTTAACGGAGTCTCCGCGGCATTAAAAACTTTCACGGCGAGCAGTGCATCGCCTCGGGTAAATCGCGCTCGTTGCGATTCCTCGTTGCTGGCTTCTCGAGCTCGCAACTTTCGATGGACGCTCGCTTTAATGGTGTTTTCGTGGCATTTTACCTACGAGGAACGCGTGTTCGTCGGACCAACGCCCGGGCGAACGCGCGCGAATTTATCTTTCACTCTGTTGACCTTTTTTCCCCTCGAATTCTTATCGGTACTCCGAGTTTTTACGCGTCCCAGAAATTTATTATACTGTGTCGGAATGGTTAAAGTGATTAAGTGGTTAAACGGTCAAAGTTAATTCATAATTCTTTAGGTTTTCAAGTTTTTCCTTTTCATTTTTTTAATTTTTTTTTGTTCTATGTATTTACGTCGGTGCATCTTTGCAGAAGGGAACTGAATTTTCGAAAGTTTCTCTTTTTCTTTGTATCTTTTTCGAACTCTGTTGAACTACGGAATGTACAAAATGTTCAAAATATCAAGAGAAAGAGAGAGAGAGAGAGAGATGCTTGAACGAAATTTTAAAGTTTAAATGACTAAATGAACTATGGACTGCTGCTTGTTTATTCAGTTAATCGTGTCCCGATAATCTCCGTATGAACAGAGTCTTACGACAACTCACGAAAATGTCCATAAATTTCTACTTGGATGTGTACTACTTTATTGCTCCCATTCACAGAAATCCGAATTTACACGAATATCTGAATTTACCTATCTGAACTGCCGATATTTCTCAATGAAACGATTACAATCTCTCCTCTCTCTGCTCTTCTTTTGAAACGATAGAAACGCTCTCGTCGAACAGGAATTTGCATTCCTCGTTGGATGATGATATTTAGAGGGTTTGAAGTTCTCTCTCTCTCTCTCTCTCTCTCTCTCTCTCTCTCTCTATCTTTCCCTCTCCCGAGGATCTCTGTTTGATATTGAAATAAGGACGATGGAAGATAAGACCTCGCCTCGAACAATTCCCAATCGGGAATCGTTCGGAATTGATATGCAGCTTAGGTCACTTCGAATTTTCAAGACGTGCGCGTGCGCGAGATAAAGAAGTTCGTTTTGAATATGCACGATCCACTTCCGCGATACGACGTAAAGTCAGAGTGCAGGGAACACCTGTTGGGATACTTCGAAGTTTCTCGTACTCGCTCTCCCCCTTTCATCATCTTCGATCAAAACTGTTTCGATCGCAGAGACGACTGTCGACCAGACCCGGGCGAAATTTATTTCGAATAATAATTTCTGAATAAATTTTTGAAATAACGTTCTTTGGTATTCGGGGAATGATTTGGATTAACGTAGTTGATTTGGTCGATTAAAGGAATTCGAAGCTTTGATGCAAATAATTGGGAGGAAATAACAAATTGAAGGACTGATTGTTTGAGAAAAGAAAATTTATTTGATAAATTTGTCTTTGAAATAACATTCGATGAAACCAAAGTACTCGAACGAAAAAGAAAAGAAGAAATAATTAATGAAAATCGAAATGAAAATTAAAATAATTTATCAGTGCGTGTTATCGCGGAAGAAATTTTTCTTACAATTAGTTTTCAACAGGATTAGTTCCTCAAATGTTTCGTCCATTGATAAAAACGAAATTTTGTCAGCGCAAGTGGTTAAGGCGTTTAATAGAACTCTGTTGAAAAATATTACTATTTGTATTCAGATAAAATATATTCCCAATACTGAGAAGATAATTTCAAGTATATTGAAATAAATATATTATAAATAATAAATTTATTACCTCTTAGTAAATTTCTATCCAGTGATATACCGATGTATTCAAAAAGAAGACGAGTTTGGTCACTCGTTATGGTCCGCAATCAGTTGCCAGCGCAAGTGGTTAAGCAGTTTAATAGAACTGTGTTGGAAAATGTGATTTTCAGGGAAAAGTGATTCTGAACGTTTCTAACTATTACTATTCGTATTAAGATAAAATATATTCCCATTGCTGAAAAAATAATTTCAGTATACTAATTTCAAGTATATTGAAATAGAGCCCAGGCAAAACAGATAATAAATTTATTACCTCTTAGTAATTTCTATCCAGTGGTGTACCGATGTATTCAAAAGGAAGACGAGTTTGGTCACTCGTTATGGTCCGCAATCAGTTGCCAGCGCAAGTGGTTAAGCAGTTTAATAGAACTGTGTTGGAAAATGTGATTTTCAGGGAAAAGTGATTCTGAACGTTTCTAACTATTACTATTCGTATTAAGATAAAATATATTCCCATTGCTGGGAAAATAATTTCAGTATACTAATTTCAAGTATATTGAAATAGAGCCCAGGCAAAACAAATAATAAATTTATTACCTCTTAGTAATTTCTATCCAGTGGTGTACCGATGTATTCAAAAAGAAGACGAGTTTGGTCACTCGTTATGGTCCGCAATCAGTTGCCAGCGCAACTGGTTAACACGCGTCTGTGTGTACGCGTTTTTCCATCGTTTGGGACGATTTTATGAAAAACGGAAGAAGTGGGGAGGAGAGAGAAAAGAGAGAGAAAGAGAGAGAGATTTTTCGCACGACGCGCCACCCGCATCCCGGTCACGATTAATTAACCGGCAACCAAGCGTGTCCTATTTACCGAAGTTAAACGCAAAAATAGAACGGCGGAGGATTGAACGGTGAAGGAAGGGACGAAAGTCGATGGCTCCTTCCGGCGCTGGTCCACGCAATCCACTCGGCAAAAAATTTTCGATCGTCGACGTATGGAGGCTGACGACATTCTTTCAGCCCGCGAAAATTACTTTTCCATACGCTGTTCCGCTCGAACGCGTCTGATTTTACGATCCGCGCCGCGAGTCATGAATTTCCCAACGTTTCGAAACACGCGTCGAGCCGCTAGACGCGTCTAATAAATATTTCAAAGACGAGTTTCGTCTCATTCGAGTTCTTCGTACTTTATTTCGTTGCTTCGTTCTCGTACATACACGCATCGTATTGTATTTAATCCGGCGAATTTCTACTTTATCGGCGTTTCTTTAAGAAGAGATTCGTTTTATCGCTAAAGAGGTCGGAAGACTCATGTTCTTTTTCGCTTCTTCCTTTTTTACAAGAAAAGAAGAAAACTACTGAGAAATATAAACGGGACAAAATTACAACGCGGTTATGACAAAAGTTGGGAAAAGTCGGTAAACTAGAAATTTACTCCTCAATCCTCCGGTTCAAAATTTCCACTACAGTGTCTATGAAATTCGCAATTAATCGCGAAGCTGATCGAGCTTCTTTCGTTTGTTTCCTCAACTTGAAAAAAAAAACCGCTGTTGAAGAAAGCGAAGAGATACATACATGTATTGATATTATTTCAACCTTAAAGATAAAACGTTCAAACGGTTTGCCCTCCGTTTGTACGAGATTAGATTCGTCGAAATTGATTCGAACGAAGTCTGTTCGAGGTTCCAGCTGGAACGAGGAACGACGTCTGTTTGACAAACTTCGTTGGCTAGCAATAATTTCTAGTAGCGTGCTGTAATATACGTTCGGCACGAGGTTCGCTATCGTGAAGATCGGACGATGCTCCAAAAGGAAGCGCCTTCTATCCTCCTTTCAGCTTCCGGTCACACAAAGCGAACATTGTCTCTCTCTCTCTCTTGAGCTGCCGAGAGATATTAAAAAAAGAAAAACTCTCGCCCATATAATCGGGCGGAAAGTTCGAATCACAGTTCAAAGGAGACTCTGTCGAAAATTAAAAGCTCCCCATTTCCGCTGATTCTTTCGCGTGGTACTCAAGCGAGCCACTGTTTGTTTGACCTGCTACGAACAACCTTAGTTTATGAAACGAGAGTTTCGTTAATACCGACAGCCTGGGAATTTATACAGACCGCCAAGACTTTTGGACTTTCTTTTTCTAGTTGTTCGCGTTCTTATTTCCTACGTTCAGTGAAAGTTCAGAAAACGTTGGAAAATAAGTGGCGTTATTTATTTGTTATATTAAGAGAATTTTGGTAAAAAAAAAAAAAAAAAAAGAAAACGGAGTCACTGCCGCTCAAAAGTCTTGGCACACTTTCATTTTTTATTCAGTACTTGTATATACAATATAATACAATATATTGATATATTGACGGAGTCTTTGTTCTGTAAAGTATGTTTTGTACTTATTGTACAATACGATTATAATCTTATTGCTCAGAAAACGATAATTTATACTTTTATATTGTCTAATTTATCTTGTAAATATTGTATATAATTTATGGTCATTGTATTGTCTTTGTTGTACAAACATGGTCCTAAGATTTCTGAGCATGGTTGTAAAATAACAATTAAGAAATTAAAAAACGTTTTTGGAGGCAAAATTATATTTCATTAAGAAAATAATATGTACATTTTGTTATACGTTGTGTGTTCAGTTAGTGATTACTAAATATTCATCGAAACACGGTCTGTAGTATCAAATACAGTTTTATCTGCGAATTCTTTAAGTTTCGCGTTGAATTACGCAAGAGAAGCTAACATTTGTCGAGGTCGATTTAAAATATCAGTTTTTAAGAAAATGACACGGCTGTTTGAACTCGATCGTGAATTTTCAATTCTTTTGTTGGACAAAGGAAAAAAAAAAGAAAGAAAAGAGATGGAAAAATGCGTGGATGATAATTTCGCTTCGCTATGTATAATTAGACAACAGCCTTGAGAATATTGTCACAAATGTTTCATTCAAATCGGCTCTTTCAAATTCAAAATCAACTTTCGATTTCCGAAACTTTCATTCCGAGAGAAAACGCTTTTCAAAGTTCACATTAGATGTCCATAAAAGCTCCAAGTTAATTCACTTTCCAGAATATTTTAGAAGAGAACGCCGAATTTCTGGAAATTCGATTTTGCTGACTTTATGAAAGAAGAAGCGACGCGCCACCGAATGATCCCTTTCGTCCCGAAACGAAACATTCGCGAGAATCCAATTCCGCGAACAGAGCTTCTCGGTCTCTCGTACAGAAAGAAAACAATCGAACGTGTTCGCACGTAGAATCGCAAGCAGAGAGAGAGTGAGAGAGAGAGTGGGACTCTTGGACATGGGAATCATCAATATTAACGAGGGAAGGAGAGGACGCTTGTACATCTTGTTCGAAGATAAGACCAACTCGTTCGTTTCCCTTCCGGCGAGTCGGTGCGTTCATTTCGAAAGTCAGTCACGTCGATCGCTCCGCGTGTCTCGCGTATTTTTTTTTCCATCGGTCGACGGATCGCACGCGAGACCGAGACGTTATCGCCGCTCGCTGAAAATCCACAGTATTCCACAGCGGAACGTTCTGAACTCGGTTCCTCCATGAAAATTAATTCTCACTTTGTTCGTTCAGTCCCTATCTTCCTTTAAATTTGGCAGAGGACAAATTTAAGAAAAAAGAGTTCGTAACTTCTGGGGCAGATAGTACTCGCCGAAACACGAAAAAAAGTCTTAATAAACACGGATCGATAAATTAATAGTTTCGAAGTTACAAACGATTTTTTTGTGTCGGCTGAAACGTCGTGTTTCAACGAGTACTATGTACCTAATAGAAGCGTATATGAACCTATCCTGCAAATTTTTCTATTCACCCAGTATGCATACGTATATTTAACGCGAGTATATGGCGACACTCTCAATGTTCTCGAGTAGAGAGATTAATGGAATGGAGGGGATAGCGCTAGCGATCAGGAAAGTGGGAGGAGTGGGGCTAAGGGCCGCCAGTTAGCCACCATTGGTCTAGAGCGAAGGGAAAAAAGGGAAACGGTAATCGTATCGGAGGATTTCGATGCACCGAGCGTTCGAAAACGAGCGAATGAAAATTAGTTCTCACTCTGTTCGTTCTGTCCCTATCTTCCTTTAACTTTAGCAGCTACAAGATATACAATTTACACAGGATGAATAGAAGAAGCTTCGTAACTTCTAGGAGTAGACAGTACTCGCCGAAACACGAAAAAAAGTCCTAATATACACAGGTCGAAAAATTAATAGTTTCAAAGTTACAAACGATTTTCTTGTATCGGTTGAAATGCTCGTTGAAAATGGACTTAGACTACCTAGAAGCTTATATGAACCTATCCTGGAAGTTTTTCTATTCACCCTGTATATGGCCACTTGTGACACTCTCAACGTTCTCAAGTAGAGATATTGACGCAGTGGAGGGGATAGCGCTAGCGATCAGGAAAATGGAGGGGCCGCCAGTTAGCTACCACTGGTCTAGAGCGAAAGGAAAAAGGGAAACGGTAATCGTATCGGAGGATTTCGATGCACCGAGCGTTCGAAAACGAGCGAATGAAAATTAGTTCTCACTCTGTTCCTTCTGTCCCTATCTTCCTTTAACTTTAGCAGCTACAAGATATACAATTTACACAGGATGAATAGAAGAAGCTTCGTAACTTCTAGGAGTAGACAGTACTCGCCGAAACACGAAAAAAAGTCCTAATATACACAGGTCGAAAAATTAATAGTTTCAAAGTTACAAACGATTTTCTTGTATCGGTTGAAATGCTCGTTGAAAATGAACTTCGTCTATCTATCCTGGAAGTTTTTCTACTCACCCTGTATGTGGCCACTTGCGACACTCTCAACGTTCTCAAGTACAGATATTGACGCAGTGGAGGGGATAGCGCTAGCGATCAGGAAAGTGGGAGGGGTGGGGGTAAGGGCCGCCAGTTAGCCACCACTGGTGTAGAGCGGAGGGAAAAAAGGGGAAACGGTAATCGTATCGGTGGATTTCGTGGCAGAGGGAGCGTTCCACGCAAACCTTTCAACCTAGTAGCAGCTAATGGTTCGCTGGCCGTTTTCGCGGAATCTTCGGGAACGTAGTCCAAACGAGCTTTACTACCACCACTCCCTCCGCCGGAAATTGCAATTCCTTCCTTTCCTTCCTTTCCTTCCTTTCCCCAGTCCGGATTCCGCGAAGTCGCTGGACTTCTTTCAGCGTCGCGGTTGTTTTGCTTTCGATGCTATCGGGGGGGGGGGGGGTTATTGAAATATCGGGGGGCCACGGTAGATTGCGAATCTACATGTAAATGCCATTTCCAGCGCGTAGCGTTATCTCGTTGGGAACGAGATTAACGTTGCTCAACCTTTTAACTTGGGCACATTCTGTTGGTGCTTTTACTGTTAGTTACGACGAGTTAATTCCTCGAATGTCCACGAAAAATACAATTTACACTTTACATGAAACGAAAGTGAAAAAATATCGTGGAAAAAAAAAATATATATATATATATATACATAAGAAACAAATGATGTGTGAAGTTTAAATTTTAGAGTTTAGAGTTTGAACTTTAAAGTTTAGAGTTAGAATTTTCGTTTAAATGTAATCTCACCCTCAGAAAGATCTTTAATTTTTTCTTCTGTTTTGCAATCATTCAATATATCTTCGTTCAAAAATCTTAGGGATATGTTTGTATTATAATGAAGATAGTACGATAGATATAAATTATAAATTATATATGATAGATACGATATTTAGTATATGATAAATACAATTTTTACAATATAAATTACAGTTAAAAAGGTTAGTTAGGTTAGAGGAAGTACTTTCTTGGCTTGGACACGAAGAGAAGCAATCAATCACGGATTGATCTGTGAAAATTCTAAAAATTCTAGAAGAATTCTAAAGACGTCTCGATGCTCTTATGTGCTCGTAAACGCTCGTTCGGCGGTGTAGATAAGGTAACCGCGAAATTTCGAAAGTGCTTGGGAAACCGGTGAAAAGCGGTTGGAGGAGAGGCTATCGATCTTGCAGCAGCAGCATCACCAACTCGTTGCACACGTTTCCTCGCGTTTCCGGCGATCGGCTACCGTTTTTCCATTTGCACCGGCTGCCATTTACACAGAAATACTTTCAGTTAACCACCTGAACCTGTCCAGCGACGACGCTGCGTCGATCCGACAACGACAAAGCATCGAGCGATCCAGCGATCTCTCGCGCAGTTTCGATAGTACAGTATGTTCGAACGAGACAATCCTTTTGTTTACTCGAATTTCTCAGAAGCCGAACAAATCTCTCCGTCACTTTTTTCGTTTCAACGAAATTTTTTAATTTATTACAAACGAGGTAATTAACCTCGAGACAGCGCACGGTGTACGCAGCCGTTCCAGTAGAACGACCGATCTGATAATTGGATTATAATTTGTTCGACTGTAAATATCGGATTCTTCGAAGTAGAATCAACGCGTTCGCTGCTGGACGAAAAGTTGCGAAATATTTAATTACAGCAAAATACGATTGTTATCCTTTGAATTTCGAATTTTGCTGTTCGATGTTGTTTTCTTTTAATTATAATTATGTTATTCTTCGAATTTTCATTGTAGCTCGTTAACGAAGCACGTTTTTCTTCTTTTCACCCACGTAGAATCTAAAAGTAGGTACACTCTGTATATATCATTGTTATCCTTTTAATGAAAGATCATTTTGATTACGCTATCATTTTACATTACGGTTGATAAACGTTAGTTTCTTACGGTGAGTCTGCAAGAATATTTTCGTTTCAAAGGATCGAAAGTTTCTCCCTACCTATTTTTTTCTTTTTTTTTTAAATAAAACATCAAAATACAAGGAAAGACTAATTTTATTAATTTCAAATTAAATTTTTCATTACGTTTTGAAAGTTATTTCCTTCAAAACGTTGACCGCCACAGCGTTCGCAAATTTATTTACTTAGTTTAGTAGTAAGTGATTGTTGGCCCACTCTGCTACTACAAAAATTCGTAAAAAAAGAAAAAAAAAGAAAAAAACGATAGTGGACTGCTTAATAATAAGAAACTTCTTTGAAAATAAGAGGTGACGTTAAACAAGACTATAAAGCCAAGGCAACTTGTGCTTCACGGTGGAGAAAATCCAAGATGAGATCAAGTCTGGCCGAAAAAAGAAGTCGAGAGTCGCGAAATTACCACACTTTCGAGTTATAATCTTTCTAGATCTAAAAATCGGGCGCGAGATGCTAGAAGCGTTAATAAAACGTGGATATTCGAGTCATGGCAATTATCGTCCGCCGAGGAGACCATTTTCCCCGGCGATTGGGAAATCACGTCGACGATAATTCTCCGGAGAGTGGATCAATAAGGTCTCGCGACATCTCTATCTATATTCTCGGGGATAAATCTCGGGGAATCGGTGCTGCAACAGCAGAATCTTTCTGTTAGTTTATGGTTTGGACGTGCCGCGGATTATCTATGGTTAGATATTGCTGTCCGCGGGGAAACGGGACGAGATTCGTTCGTTTTTTCCCCTTAGAGTGGGGATTTTGCTCCATTACCCCTGCTATTTGTATACCGTATTTTTATTAAATTTTATTAAATAATTTTTTAAAATAAACTAAATAAATTTTTATTAAATAATTTAAACGTCTTTCATGTTGTTTTCTGTCGCAACTTTTCATTTCCCGTTACTTCACTCTTGCTCAAAAAAAAAAAATCTGAATGCTAGTATCGAATTTAGTTGAAAACCGGAGAAATTGAGTAATATTTTGCACAAAATGAAGAATGTATAAAATGTTAATATGACAGGGGTTGTGTCATGAATTGATTTTCAATTGAAAAATGTCACGAATCTAAGTTTTTATATTTTTATTTATATTTTTTATAATTTTATATCTATATTTCCATTTAGATTTTTGTCTTTTGTTCTTTCATTTCTGTACTTTTTCTTTTCGTGCTCCGTGCCAACTGAATTGTTACTGAATTTTTTTGTTTCTTTCGAAGCCACAACAGTTTGATAATCCAGGACAATTTTTTCACCAACGAGCGGCGCCCAACACTTTCGTCCACCGCTGCGTTTCAATTTGAAATAAAATTAAAGGTAAAGATCTCGCAAAGCGAGAGCGCACGATAATACAGAGAGTTAATAGAGAATTTCACAGCCAGATGGAGAAGAAAATGGAAAGTCAACGTTTGCCGGAAGAATAATTTCCATTCGAAGAACAATCCCTCTCAAGATTAATTCGCCCCCCGTATTAATAGTCGAGCCAACAGTGTAACATCTCGTTTAATATTTCGCGCGATGTTCGGCCGTGTCTATTACCCTGGCGTTTAGAGCTGTGTGTAGGAAGCAAATAAAAGGCAGTTCCAATTTCATCTCAAACAACGTGGGTTATCATCCCTCTTGCCTCGACGTGGGGATTTTTGTTTTTCCATTAGAAGAACTTTATCGTCGAGTCGAGCGCTCGCTGCGAAGTATAAATTTTCCCCGGGCACGGGGTGACTATTCTCTCTCTCTCTCTCTCTTTTTCTCGTTTCTGTAAAACTCGCGGTCCGAGGGAAACTGTTGGCGAAACTCAAACGTCGAGCTCAGGGCGGGGGAAAAAATCCCACTTCGACGAGAAATTTTGTCGCTTTTCCGACGTTTCTGTCTTCCTTCGTCTCTTCCTTTTCCTCGTCCCCTTTCCGCGGGAACTTCCTCCGGCAAGTGGAACGCGAAAAGTTGAACCGTTTCAAGAGCGCCACTCGACGCTCCCCCTCAATCCAAGAAAGTCTCTCCTCCCCCCCCTTTTCTCTCTCTTTGACAATGCTGGACATGTCGAAAGGTGAACTCTCAACGTGCCGCTCCACATTCGCGAAATTTCCGCGACAACATTGAAAAGGGAGCTTTATTGCGCTGGCAACTGATTGCGGACCATAACGAGTGACCGAACCGTGTACAGTAATTCGTCGCTCTCTCTCTCTCTCTTTTGAACACGTTGGTATGACATCACTGGATAGAAATTATTAACAAGTAGTAAATTTATTATTTTGCCCGAGTTGTACTTAAATATTATACATTAATATTTAAGTATTGTATATAATACTTGAGTAATAATAATATTTAAGTAATACAAACATAATTATTATATGTTAATATAAATATTATATTGTACTTAAAAGTGAGAAAATATTGCAATTTTGGGACAGAAAAGAGGTTAAGGCTTTTTTAACCAGTTGCGCTGGCAACTGATTGCGGACCATAACGAGTGACCGAACCGTCTACAGTAATTCGTCGCTCTCTCTCTCTTTTGAACACGTTGGTATGACATCACTGGATAGAAATTATTAACAAGTAGTAAATTTATTATTTTGCCCGAGTTGTACTTAAATATTATACATTAATATTTAAGTATTGTATATAATACTTGAGTAATAATAATATTTAAGTAATATATAATTATTATATGTTAATATAAATATTATATTGTACTTAAAAGTGAGAAAATATTGCAATTTTGGGACAGAAAAGAGGTTAAGGCTTTTTTAACCAGTTGCGCTGGCAACTGATTGCGGACCATAACGAGTGACCGAACCGTCTACAGTAATTCGTCGCTCTCTCTCTCTTTTGAACTCGTCGATATGGCATCACTGGATAGAAATTATTAACAAGTAGTAAATTTATTATTTTGCCCGAGTTGTACTTAAATATTATACATTAATATTTAAGTATTGTATATAATACTTGAGTAATAATAATATTTAAGTAATACAAACATAATTATTATATGTTAATATAAATATTATATTGTACTTAAAAGTGAGAAAATATTGCAATTTTGGGACAGAAAAGAGGTTAAGGCTTTTTTAACCAGTTGCGCTGGCAACTGATTGCGGACCATAACGAGTGACCGAACCGTCTACAGTAATTCGTCGCTCTCTCTCTCTTTTGAACACGTTGGTATGACATCACTGGATAGAAATTATTAACAAGTAGTAAATTTATTATTTTGCCCGAGTTGTACTTAAATATTATACATTAATATTTAAGTATTGTATATAATACTTGAGTAATAATAATATTTAAGTAATATATAATTATTATATGTTAATATAAATATTATATTGTACTTAAAAGTGAGAAAATATTGCAATTTTGGGACAGAAAAGAGGTTAAGGCTTTTTTAACCAGTTGCGCTGGCAACTGATTGCGGACCATAACGAGTGACCGAACCGTCTACAGTAATTCGTCGCTCTCTCTCTCTTTTGAACTCGTCGATATGGCATCACTGGATAGAAATTATTAACAAGTAGTAAATTTATTATTTTGCCCGAGTTGTACTTAAATATTATACATTAATATTTAAGTATTGTATATAATACTTGAGTAATAATAATATTTAAGTAATACAAACATAATTATTATATGTTAATATAAATATTATATTGTACTTAAAAGTGAGAAAATATTGCAATTTTGGGACAGAAAAGAGGTTAAGGCTTTTTTAACCAGTTGCGCTGGCAACTGATTGCGGACCATAACGAGTGACCGAACCGTCTACAGTAATTCGTCGCTCTCTCTCTCTTTTGAACTCGTCGATATGGCATCACTGGATAGAAATTATTAACAAGTAGTAAATTTATTATTTTGCCCGAGTTGTACTTAAATATTATACATTAATATTTAAGTATTGTATATAATACTTGAGTAATAATAATATTTAAGTAATATATAATTATTATATGTTAATATAAATATTATATTGTACTTAAAAGTGAGAAAATATTGCAATTTTGGGACAGAAAAGAGGTTAAGGCTTTTTTAACCAGTTGCGCTGGCAACTGATTGCGGACCATAACGAGTGACCGAACCGTCTACAGTAATTCGTCGCTCTCTCTCTCTTTTGAACTCGTCGATATGGCATCACTGGATAGAAATTATTAAGAAGTAACAATTTTATTATTTGTCCTGTCTGGGTTGTACTTAAATACACTTGAAACTGAGAAAATATTGCAATTTTCAGACCTCCCGCGACGTATTTTTTTTCTTTTTCCAAATACTTTTCTTTCCGTTTCATCGTTATCCAGCCTCTGGTAAAAATTCGCCTCTCGAACGAAGAAACTCGGAGGCGCGTCTGCGTTTGACAGATTTCAAGTTGCTGGTCGTATTTTATCAGTTTACGAAATTCTTCAGATTTACGAGCGCGTCTGTCTCGCTAGGTTTCAGTAACTGTTCCCTCTCGTTCACAATTCTGTCATCTTCTCTCAAGTTCGTGACACAATCGGAGAGTCTCCGGGGAGAAAAGTAAGAACGAAAGAAGTGAGAAAATCTTTCGTAGCAGATTTATTGACGATCGAGTCTTTGTAGATTGCTGGTGGTACGTTTGTCAACATTGTTCTGTTAGTAGATTAATTTCCTAGTTTTTTAAAAATAATTTCTTTATAATATGAATTTTCTTATAATTTTTAATTTGAGTTACTTTATAGTGTTATTGTTTTGCACTGTTACACAGAATGGTGTGTTACTTTATTTTTTCGCTGCGTATGTACAAAATGTGATGAAAGTAATTAAATTAGAATTCAAATATTTTTTCGTCCTTTAATTTTATTTCGATCGCCCCATACACAATTGACCGTGCGTAATTTATCAAATCATTTGCAATTTGTTTCGATTGAAATATTTACTAGTACTGTTTTCTATTGATGTTCATTGGACGGCGAAGTTTCATGCGGTTGTGGGAAATTTTGAGGTCAAAAATTGTGTGGAATGCATGTAAAATGTTCCAAGTACAAGTAAATATTTTCCATAACACTTTACGCGTAAAACAATTTTCTGCCTTTCGGAATGTCTTTTATTCTTTTTCCTTTTTTGAATACACTTATATATTCAGGAACACGAGTTTATTAAAATATATAATATATTAATATATTAACTTATTAAGATGTATTAATATTAGCAATTAATATTGTAACTATATATCGTAATGATATTAATAATGAATATAAAATATAAAATATTTGGTCCAGAAAAATATTTAACCTATGTTAATAATATATTAATAATATTTTTATTATGAAAATGTATAATAATTATATATGAATAAATATTTATATATAATAATATATAAATATTTAACCTATATTAATAATATATTAACAATATTTTCATTATAAAAATATATAATAATTATATATAATATATATGATAACATATAAATATCTAACCTATATTAATAATATATATTAATATTTAACTATATAGGTTAAATATAGGAATGTTTATACAGCATCAAATATCAAATTATTGCCATTTATGAAATTTGAAGAAAATATTTACGCTCCAGGAATAGAGTCGACTTAAAAACTCGCGGTCATTCGAAAATTGGTCGAAAGACGACGATAAACGAAAGGAGGGGCAGGGGGAGAGAATTGATTTATCGGAAGTTCGTAATTTCACGTCGATCGGGGCCGACGCGAATAAAACGTCGATCTATAAATAGCGGCGCTGCCATTGAAGCGACGTCAAACGCACATTAGAAAACAGCGCTATCGACGTCTCGTAAAAATCAGGAAAGAGTCGTTTTTCACGATCATCGCGTCGTTAATGTTCCCGCACGGCGATAATAAGAGGGACACCGACACACCGCTGGTCGACACTGGTGCCACCAGTCGTTGGTGGCGGTTCAGTCGAGGAAAAATAATGCGAACGTTGATTCAGACGTCATGCGGGGAACAAAAGGGGTGAAGGGTATTGTACGCGTCGAACGCGGTGAATGGACTCTGCGTTCGAGCAGTTATGAATGAGCTTAAAGAACACCGAGAGAGTGCGTGCGTGCGTGTGTGTGTGTGTGTGTTTTTGCGCGTGTACACGGTGGTGAAGAAAGGGGAAAAAAAAAAGAGAAGAAAGGAAATAGTGCCTTGAGTGTATTCACGCGCTGCGATATCAACTTCGCGTTGAGAAGTACAGCGGCGATGAAAAATTGTCCGATAATTTCAAACTGATGTAACTTCGTAGAATATCACGTTTCAAATCTCCACTTTGACAGTCGTGAGTTCAATTTTTTTTTCTTTTTTTGCAGAGCTACTCCTTTTCTCGATAATTCGAACGCCTTGTGAGAAACATTAAGAAATGTTTTTTTTTTTTTTTTTTTTTTTTTTCATAATTAGACTCATCGTCATTTCGAAGATTGAAGTCTCCCCTTTGAACCTGGTTACTACGATTTTTTTCCTCGCCGTCTTGTCGAACGTTGACTATTGAAATTAAAAAACGATAAAAATCCTAATGTTGTTTTACTAGTGTAGTCACTCAATCTTAATTTAAAAAAAAAAAGACAATCGGTGAGTTTTAAGAGAGAGACACTATTCAACCGTCAGTATCAGTGGTGGATTCGATCATGAGAAAGATCTTTTGATGCTTTCACGCGTGATTAAAGTAAAGTTACAATTGTGACACACGGTCTCTCAGCACGAAAGTCTCTTTTTCAAGAGTGTTTGCTCTCTCTCTTCTGTTTTCAAGTATTCAGCTCTTGTTTTCTTTTTAAATCTGACGGGACGAAGCACACACGTCTTCGTGACAGTCGATTCGAATTGATTGGAATTAGAAACGTAGCGCGTTTACGGATTCTCCGTCGGGCGTGTTAGTTTGTCCGCGACGACAAAGAGGAGAAACGGGGAGCGTGTGAGTGGAGGATGGATCGACGAAGACGAGCGAACAGGTGAAATGAGGCAGAGAGGAAAAGCTCGTTCGGTTGGCCTGGTTATTCGTCAGGCAGTGAACTTGCTTTTTGGTTCACCGGCGGCGGACAAATGTCGCACGGCTGCGTGACAAACAGTCGTCGATTTTCGGCCGTGCCATCGTCTAACTGCTTGTTTCAGATTTCACAGACGGGCTGCGTTTGATTTATTCACGCGATAAATCCTCCGTTAAAAAAAAAAATGCACGTACGATTTTCCAGTACTCGCGACAACGATGCAAATTGAATTGAACTAATCGCGCGGGAAAAATTTCGCAGGGGAATATCGTTCGTTTCGTTTTCAGTTCAAATTGTACGAGAATGCTCGCAATTAGTGTAACATTTTATTTTTTTCTTCTTTTAATATAATTTGTTATGGTTACAGTTTCGTTCGTTCGCGAATGCTCGTAATTACGTGTAACATTTTCTTTTTTTCTTCTTTTAATATAATTTGTTATGGTTACAGTTTCGTTCGTTCGCGAATGCTCGTAATTACGTGTAACATTTTCTTTTTTTCTTCTTTCAATATAATTTGTTACGGTTACAGTTTGGCTCGTTCGCACGACCAACGAAATTGCGTGGAAGCGCAGCGAAAAATTACGCCACGATATCGACGATATCTCGTTCTCTCTCTTTTTTTTTTTTTTTTTTTTTGAGTCCATTCGTTTTTTTTTTTCCTCTCAGTTTATCTTTTTATTTTAGCGAACGTGAGAATTAATTGGCAATCCCGTTTCCGCGCGGCGTATCGAAGATGCCACTCGAGCTGCGTCTTCGCGGACAGGTTTTCTTTTAAAGCACGAGCTAGGTCGACGGCTTCTGTAACGCGATCCCTCCACCACGTAACTTATCGTCTAGCCCACCGGTGCTGGTTCTCAGTTTCATGGCAGAAAACGTGCTGGTTCTTTTTCTTTTTTTTCTTTTTCTTTTTTTTTTTTTTTGTTGTTTTCAAAAATCACCGTTCTGGCTCGCCGCCTCAGTTCACTGTTATATCGCCTCGTTTCAAGAGATCTTTCAAGTATCGAAGATAAACAATTTTCAGTACCTCGGAAGTATTTTCAAACCCTGTTCGTCTTAAAATAATTAATCAAATGTACTACATTTTGTTAGCATATCGATCATTGGCCACGAAATCTTTTAGAATTCAATAAAGAGGCGATAGGGAAGATACACGAAGCGCGCGTAATACATTCGAGTACTTTCATGAAAACTTTCGAATACTTTTCGTTCGACTTGAATTTCGAGCTCAAAAAAATTTTCTTTTTTTTTTTTTTTGTATTGTGTTTTACTCACCAGGAAGATAAAACTTTTCCAAGGAACCATAGATGGCAACCTATAATAGTTCTTTTGAAAGTCCTAACAGCGACTTTATAGTTCTGTATTTACATAATTTTCGTATTGAGCTTCATTAACATTTGAGATATCATAGTTGTAGCATCAGAATGATAAACCTAATTGTTAACATTACTCGAAAAATAAACATTACATCCACCCATCCAAAATCATAAAGTCGCTGTTAGAATTTCAAGATAAAAAGAATTTTTTTTTTCTTGCTTTGTATTCCACTCATCACGAAGGTAAAACTTTTCCAATATTATATAAATATTATATAAATATTATGTAAATATTAATAGTTTTTTCGAAAAATGGCAAAAGAGTTTCTTAAATGATTAAGATTGTGGACGCGTGCGTCCTAACAGCGACTTTATGGTTCTGGACGCGTGGATGTCCATATTTCGAATAATGTTAACAGTTTTATCATTTGATTATCCATACTGATGCTATAACTATGATAAAATCAAATGCCAGTGAAACCTATTACGAAAATTACGTAAAATAGACATCCGAGCGTTCAGAATCGTAAAGTCTCTGTTAGGACGCACAAGTCTGCAGTGCCAAACGATTAAGAAACCTTCTCCAAAAGAACTATTAGGTTGTGAACTATGGTTCCTTGGAAAAGTTTTACTTTCGTGACGGACAGAATACAATGCAAACGAAATTTTGACCTTGAAATTCAATTTTGCAACAGGCTCTTCACACGTAGTTCCATCAAATCGAAAATGTAGAATTCATCTATGATGTAGCCACGGACAAACTTTCCTCTCCATCCTGTATATCCGCTACCGGTGCCAGCTTTCGTAAGTTTCACCAGGCTGCCAGTTGACAAGCGACCGCGACCGATCGCGTCATATATGGCTCTGTTCTTGAAACACGAGCGATCGTCCCACTTTTACGGCGTTCTGTCGCGTATGTTCACGCGCCGCGTTCCTCGCGAGCTCTCGCCAGTTCTCCTTCTTCCTCTCTCCCCCGTAAGCTCTTTCTCTTCGGGATCGACGAGATTGGCGAGTAGTCTGCTGCTCGGAAGTAATCCGCGAGGTCCGTTTACGAGACTTTTCTTTTTCTTCTTCTTCTTCTTCTTCTTCTTCTTCTTCTTCTTCTTCTTTCTCCCGTTTCGACTCGTCGAGGTTGCGCAACCTGTCGCAACGTGAGAGAAATTTGCACGAGAAATTGTCACCTGCTGCTACCATCGCGAGGAATAACAACACCGTCCGCTTCTCCCCGGTGTTGGAAACACGTATGCTTCTTCCATGGCGGATTCTTCGCTTGTCGCGTTTAAACGCCCGTGAGCTTCATCTGGGAAGAAAATCTGTGCGGTGGTCCCGGAAACAGATGTTGTTCCTTCAGGTACAACCTCGCGTCTTCAGACAGCTCCTCGTATTTTCGGATTATTTTATCATTCTGACAAATGTTTTTCGTACCGAAGCGTACCCAAGGTTTTTGCGGGTTACTTTCGTATGCTCGTCTATCTTTGGAGACGTAGTCAGATTGTGAGAACGTTGAACAGTACACACAGGAGCTAAACAATACGTTCCACGATCTTCGCGATGATCACGATTTATCAAAACTATTCCTGCTGTTTATAAGCCGCGTTAACGCGCGCTGACGTCCACCGGTTTTTATCTAAGACGATATTTCTGGCACCGCGAAGCAAGTGTTACAGCGGCGTCATAATATGTTATATTTGCTCTCCATCGTCACGACGATTTTAAATATATATTTATTTATGTATTAATTCATTTACTTAAATATTTAAATATTGTATAAATATTAAATTTATTTAAATATTTGAACATTATATAAATATTAAATGTATTTAAATATTTGAACATTATATAAATATTAAATGTATTTAAATATTTGAACATTATATAAATATTAAATTTATTTAAATATATATTTATTTCGGCCGTACATTTAAAGAAAAAGTTACACACACAAAACGAGCAGTTTTCTTAACTTCTTAATGTTTAATATATATTTACTTGAAATAAATGTTTCTCTGTTATTTCAAATATTGCCAATATATTATATATTACAAATATTATTTCAATTATCATTTATTTGTAAATATTTATTTCAAATTCTCCCCATACCACGGGGCGAGATACGTAGAAACAGCCAGCCATTTTGACAACGTGCAATGAGAATGTAGCTGTTTCGACATCAGTATGAAAAAAATTAAACGATTTTGACGGTGTTAGCATTTTGGTTAAGTTCAACAGCGTGCCACCTCGGCGAAATTTCAAAAATATCGCGGTGTTTGTCAGATATGGCGGACGGTACGATCCCCGAGCGATCACGTGCACACGCTTTGCATTCGTCTCGAGCGTTCTGCTGTCTGGCTGCGAGCGCAATATAAGCGCGCATTCTTCCCCGCGAGACTCGCGTGCATCGTAAGATAAACTACAGATGAAAATGGACGGGTGTGGAAATTGCGCGCTGCACTCTCGTAATATCTAAACGCTCGTCCCGCGTCACGACCCATGATTTTGATCGAGCGATCGAGCTGCTGCTCGGCCAGCAGCTCCTGGGCGTGGCTGAAAATCGCTCGATTGAGAAACATTCCCACTCGATTGACCCTTTTGCACCGTGGATTCCCCGCTGTTCTAAGAATCTGGCAGATCATGCAGCATTTGCGCGTGTAAGTAGACACAAGTTGCACATTATTAGAATACGCGCGTTGAAGGACATTCCCTGCATATTTTTCCATTCGACGACTTTCAAATTTCCCGCGATTGCTTATCAAGCCAATGTGGCGATATTGTTTGTCACCTTTGACAAATGTACAATGATCAGTATATTTATTTTAATATATGTACAGCGAGGTGTTTATGCTTCGCTCGAATGTCTAAACAACTACTACTTTATTTTCTTCTTTCTTTTTTGTTTGTAATTCTTTTGTCTTATAAATGCTCGCATTTACGACAGTGTTGTAAATTAAGAAAATTTATGCGTATATTAAAATTAGTAAAATTAGTTATTAAAATGTTAAGAATATGATTAAAATTTTAAAGTAGTATTATTAAAATTTCAAGAGTGTTGTTTAAATTTTAAAGTGGTATTATTAAAATTTTAGAAGTATCGTTTAAATTTTAAAGCAGTACTATTAAAATTTAGCAAAATTTGGAGAAATTAATAAAACTGTCAACATCCAGGAAAATTAACAAAATTGGCAAAATCTAGAAAAATTAATAAGATTTAGAAAAATTGGCAGAGTCAGTAAAATTAGTAAAATTTCGAAAAAATACTGTACGTATATTTCGTTCGAGCGAACGTTCTGCCAAAAATCGAAATCAAATCTCCCGACAGTGATAGACCTCAGAATCAAAGAATCCGTTCAATTGCTATTTCCAGGGTATCTGCGCGTGTTTCGAGTCGCCGTTCTTTCACGGCGCGTCGATCCGTTGGCGCGATTCAAAGAGAGGACTCATCGCGAGGTAACTGGATTCACTGGCGAAAAATGGACGAGAGTCGATTAACGGTGAACTGCGATATCTCTGCTTTGGCTATGTGTACGAATCGACGAGTCGTTCAATGGGAACGAATAGAGTTACGGTCAACAGCCAGCAACAACTGTCCAGGCAAAACCGACTCGCGATTGCCTTTGCGTGTCATTAAGTCCCGTTTCTGTGAAAACATTTCACACGTGGTATTTTACATAATTAGAAAGATCGAAAATCATCCTCCGATACATTGGTTTCTCAACTGGACTTTCGAGAGATGGTCGAACAGATTTTTTTCTTCTTACGATTATCGATTCCTTTTTTGTGGTTATGTTTCACGACCAGACTCGTTATAGGTTAGGCTAGTGACTGCTTTTGCGTGTCATCAAGTCCCCGTTTCCGTGAAAACATTTTACACATGGTAATTTACATGATTAGAAAAATTAAAAATCATCCTCTGATACACTGATTTCTACTGGACTTTTGAGAGATTTGCGTGTCATTAAGTCCCGTTTTCATAAAAACATTTCACACAAGATATCTTACGTATCTTACATGATTAGAAAAATCAAAAATTATTATTCTGCACTGGTTTCTACTCGACTTTCGAGAGATCGTCAAACAGATTTTTCTTTTTGTAAATAGAATTCAGTTACGAATAGATTGTTTTTGTGAATAAGTTTCACGACCAGACTCGTTATAGGTTAGATTAGTGACTGTTTTTGCGTGTCATCAAGTCCTCGTTTCCGTGAAAACATTTTAATGGTAATTTACATGATTAGAAAAATTAAAAATCATCCTCTGATACACTGATTTCTACTGGACTTTTTGTGAATAAGTTTCACGACCAGACTCGTTATAGGTTAGGTGACTGCTTTTGTGTATCATTAAGTCCTGTTTCCAATAAAAACATTTCACACAATATATCTTACATATCTTAACATGATTAGAAAAATCAAAAATTTTTATTCTACACTGGTTTCTACTCGATTTTCGAGAGATCGTCAAACAGATTAATTTTTTTTATAGATAAAATTCAGTTACGAATAGATTCTTTTTGTGACCAAGTTTCACACGACCAGACTCGTTATAGGTTAGGTCAGCCATTAAGTCTCGTTTTCGTAAAAACATTTCACACGAAATATCCGACATAATTAGAAAAATTAAAAGTCATTCACCGAGATATTAGTTTTCTTCGGGAGTCGATTGTCGAACAGACTTTGTTTCTTTTTAATCGATAAATTTCGCGTTTACGAGTAGACTCTTTTCGTGAATAAGTTTCGCACGACCAGACTCGTTATAGGTTAGGTCAGTCATTAAGTCTCGTTTTCGTAAAAAAATTTCACACGAAATATCCCACATAATTAGAAAAGTTAAAAGTTATTCACCGAGATATTAGTTTTCTTCGGGAGTCGATTGTCGAACAGACTTTGTTTCTTTTTAATCGATAAATTTCGCGTTTACGAGTAGACTCTTTTCGTGAATAAGTTTCACACGACCAGACTCGTTATAGGTTAGGTCAGTCATTAAGTCTCGTTTTCGTAAAAACATTTCACACGAAATATCCGACATAATTAGAAAAATTAAAAGTCATTCACCGAGATATTAGTTTTCTTCGGGAGTTGATTGTCGAACAGACTTTGTTTCTTTTTAATCGATAAATTTCGCGTTTACGAGTAGACTCTTTTCGTGAATAAGTTTCACACGACCAGACTCGTTATAGGTTAGGTCAGCCATTAAGTCTCGTTTTCGTAAAAACATTTCACACGAAATATCCGACATAATTAGAAAAATTAAAAGTTATTCACCGAGATATTAGTTTTCTTCGGGAGTCGATTGTCGAACAGACTTTGTTTCTTTTTAATCGATAAATTTCGCGTTTACGAATAGATTCGTTTCGTGAATAAGTTTCACACGACCAGGCTCGTTACAGGTTAGGTTAAGTTAGGTTTAAATTATTTGGAAAATCGAGAAACTACCCTCCGGTTTGACGATCACTGGTCCCTGGCCTGTAATCTAACACCAGGGGCTCGTTACTTGGCTAGACATTCTTCCCTCGGCGGAGGTACATCGTGTTACGCACCGGGACCAGGAGTGAATCTGGCGAGCGTGCGTGTCATCGTGTCCGAGCACTCGGGGGAGGAAAATACGTAGCCAGCGTATCCTCTTTCTCGGTTCGTCGAAGGTAGTTGCAGGTTTGGATTTGTATTTTTAACCCTCCGCCTACTGTGCCGGGGTCACAGTTTCGACCTGTGCTGGGAATTGCTTTGTGTTAGTGATCGCATCATGCAGCTGTGTGCCGTGTGTTCGCCAAATTGGTGAAGTCGACTAAAGACGAAAAAAAATCAGTTTCAGAGGAAAGACGCGTGCAGCAAATCGGAGCGATTTTTTATTTCAAAGTTTATTTTATATTTCAGCGTTTTCATTATTGTTTTAGTATTTTGATATTTTCGTATTTAATAGTTTGTATTATTTTTTTTCAGTACTTAGTATTTTATACTATTTTCGCATTTAGTATTTAGTATTTTATATTATTTTTGTATTTACTATTTAGATTTTAGGTTTTTAGCATTATTTTAATATTTTACTATTTTTATTATTAATTCACTGTTTTTGTCATTATTTTTGTTCCTTTTGTTACTTTTTCCGTTGTTTCTATTTGTTGACGCAGTGTCTTCATTGCTAACGAGCAATCTTTCTACGTCTTCTTTTGCTCAATCTGCACAAGACTATACATTTGTGTCATTCACTTCCTGACAGCGAATGACACAAATGTATAGTAAATATGTGTAACTTTAATTATTTGTTCCTACATGTTCCTATATGAGTCGTCTGTCACTGTGTTGGTACAATATCGGTGAGGACCTCGGTCTCGTGCGACCGTCACACTCTGTACAGTATCGGCGAGCCATCCTAAATATGTACTTGGCACCATTATTAGTGGAATATCCGTGTGGGTCAAAAATAACCCAGGCACGAAACGCTGAGGTTCAGTAGTCGAAAGATTCAGCTCGTCTTGGAGCTCGACGTTTCGCCGATATTGCTCCGATTTCGTCTACGCTTCAATTTCAGATTTCTCGTATTTAAAAAAAAAAACGTCATCGAATGCCTCGAGCATCGATATTTTCGTACTTTTGGACAAATCCACTTGACGCTGTCTCCTAATCGAATTGTCGGACGGCGACAAGAATTCTCCGCGACGATTAATTCCCAACATGCTTCTGCCACGTTGAACATGAGTTCGTTTCACGAAACGTCCGTTTTTCCCTGTCTCTAACGAAATTCGTTTCTATTGAAACTAAATCGATGCCGCCGGCGCAACAAACAACGAGCTGGGTTGGAATTTCAAATTCTGCTTCGTTATATCGATTACTGATTTATTGTAATTTATTCTTATCAGATTTAAAGTATCACCATTTATTCTCGTCAAGTTCGAAATAGTTTAAATGTATTCAGTTTGAAAAGGAAAATGTTAAAGTGTTAAATCTACGATCGAATAATAATAAACAATACTGGAATTCAGTAGTACTGTTATTAATGCAACAGTTGACGCTCATTCCCTCTTAAGCGTTCATTATTAAATGGACTTGCTTATGAGGGTACCAGTACAGTATAGTACGATCAGAATTGCAGTAAATATTGCAACATTTTTACATAAGCAAGTCTCGCCTTGCTCGAGTAAAAGTCCCGCAAAATTATTCAATTACAATTGTATAATCTTTTAATTACGGAACGTAACGTGTTGGTTGGCGAAAAGTGGTGAAAGGTGGTGGACTGTTCCGGTACTTGAGTCGCAAAGTCGTTGCAAATTGTCGTGGACCGACGTTTCCGGCGGTGGTTTCCCAACGGGGACACGGAAACGCGCGTCGTGTCGCGGACCGACTAATCGCGTTAAGGATAATTCAATTATCCGTTCCGTGCACTTATGAACGTGTCGTGAATTAAGCCGTTCTTTCGTCGCTCGTTTCACGGGAGGGGGGGGGGGAAGTAAGAGAGGGGAGGGGGTGTGTGTGTGTGGGAGGAATCGAAAGATCTGAAGTGTGTTTTGTCAGTATGCTAGGCTTCGGCCGTAATCAGTGGCTCGAGAAGCTTTTGTCTCTCGGACCGGTCTAGTCCGCGTGGATGCACTCGTAACACAAGTGTACTCCCACCCCCTCCCCCTGCTCGCACCACCCCTTGCCGATTCATCCCACGCGCTTCTTTGTTGCCGAATTCTCCGCGTGTCTCGTCGTGAAACCGTTATCTCTCTCTCTCTTTCTCTCTCTCTCTCTTCCATCGACCAGAAAGTTTTCTTCGAAAGATCCTCTGTCTGTTGGCGAATTTCAACGACGTTAGCATCAAAATTGAGACGTTGAACGATGATTAGGCACAGTGTGCGTCATACACGTCGAGAAGAAGGAAAACAGAATTAATAAAAAATAAAAACTGGAAAGCAACATTCATTTCGAGAATGCTACATAATTATTCACTAGTTGAATTTAGTAATAAAAATCAGAAAATGTAAGAAGTTGGGCCTTAGATTGAAACCAATTTCAATTTTAATTTCTACATACCTTTCGCTTTATTTGAAGACAATTTTCTCTCAGTTAGACCTTCAATAATTAACTGATAACGTTAGTTATAACATATAATATAATACACAATATAATCAGTTGTACAATATAATTGAAATAATATGAGAAAATATAAGAAGTTGGGCCTTAGATTGAAACCAATATAAATTTCAGTTTCATACCTTCCATTTTATTTGAAGACAATTTTCTTTCTCTCTCTCTCTCTCTCTCTCTCAGTTAATTCTTTAATAATTAACTGATAGCGTTAGTTATAACATATAATATAATACACAATATAATCAGTTGTACAATATAATTAAAATAATATGAGAAAATATAAGAAGTTGGGCCTTAGATTGGAACCAATATGAATTTCAATTTCTACATACCTTTCGCTTTATTTGAAGACAATCTTCTCTCAGTTAGTTCTTCAATAATCAGCTGATAACGTTAGTTATAATATAATATATAATATAATATAATCAGTTGTCACAACACACTCTATGCATAGTTCGTCCCTTTGGCTAGGAGTTGCATTGCACACCCGGTGTGTAACGTGTCTCGAATGAGGCCAAATTTGTTAATTGAAACTTCAAACGACGCGGTTGCCAAACCATATGAACATCACTGAATATCAAATATATATATATAAAACTACATCGAACACCAAAAATATGTATATCTAACCGCGTCGAATACCAAAAGCACGTACAACACTAGCCACCTCGAATATTTACAAAATACCGCAACGCAGCTGCCCTTTGGCGTAGCCGAAATTCCCCGCTTTTCCACTAGAGGAGAGTAAACGCGTGGAAACTTCCGCGGTGGAGCGCATACACCGCGTGTTTTTATCACCGTTTGATTGCCACGGGCATGGCGAACGGCTATGGCAAACGCGCGCCATAACAGGGCCGCTTTCACACTGTAATTCCATTTCGGTCAGGCCGGTGATCGACGAGCAGGCACGTTTGCTCGACGATTCACGCGCGTGGCCTGTTGTGCCACCGCTTCGGATCTTTTAACCGGCTGCGCGGTATCACGACCAAATTTATCTGCTCCCCTTTTCGGTGAAAGCTGCAGAGATAACGCTCTGCGTAAGTAGCCTAAAATTCAACAAAGTCGGCATACACAGTCGTGCCACGAGCCAGTTACTTGCGTCGATCGAAAACTTGGTTGTAAAACCCTTGCCATGTGAAATAAAATGTTACCATTTACTTCGAAAAGTCGAAATTTCAATGAGAGGTGATAAAAAATGTCATTTGGGTTTTCTTCTAATAACATTAGAGATACACATAAGTGATCACTATCGTAAAGTAGCCTCCTTCTACTCAAGACAATGGCGTCGTTTCTCTGCAAACCGCATCAGCGCGAGTTGATCTACTTCTCTGGATTAACCATCTTTCTGCCCGTTTCTTTTTCTAGTATTTAACTTCTTATTTTTTGTAAGTAATAATGAACCTATTATATTAAGAGTAACATTGGAGTTTGGAAATGATCCGACATTTTAAAACACGCGTTTCAACGTTGGCGTCGCACGAAAAAATTGAAAAGTCGGTAGTGCGCAAGCTGACTATGATTTAGGTTTCATGAAACCTAGGAGTCGATGCACGCATCGTCGCATGTTTCAACAACGTTTATGGGGCCCTCAAGGGGATATTCTAGTGTAAAGTACGTGTTTCTTTAATTTTGTTCGGGAATTTTTTGCAAAGAAACTATCACACCTTTTGCTGTCAAATTGACCAGGTTTATTTGCACGTATTTCGACGACGTTTTAAAATTTTTTGGAACGAAAAAAGCATACTCTCAAACGTAGTCGCTTTTAAAAAAGATTGTCTCACGGTGTCCATGATTCCGGCCATTCTGCTTGTCTAAAATTAAAAAAAAACGTGATAGTTTCTTAATTAGTATGGATTTGGCTACAGCCGGCACTAGAACAAAAACGTCGGTAATTAAAAAATTGGCGATACTTTGAAGTTCGATTATCGATTTTTGCCTGTTTTTGTCATATTTCGCAGGCCTAAAAAATTATAAAAAATTATAAAAATTTTTGGTTGATTCTAGTTTGGGCCGTAGTCACACATGTACTAAATGCGTGCTTAAAACTTTGATTCAATTGGTCAAGTAGATGTTGAGTTATCATGGACACCGTTCTGAAAAACATAGTTCCCAGAAAAATGCCTTTAAAGTTTAATATTGCGGTAACAATGACGCTGGTCGTCGCGTCCTTCAAACAACCATAACTTCGTTAATTTTAGGAATTCACATGTAAGGTTCCAGAGATGTATTTTTGAAACTGTATCTTTCAAGAATATGCAAAAAAAGAATCGATTTTTTAAAAATTTCACACTAGAATACCCTCTTAAATATATTATTGAGCGGTATATTTTTGGATTCTTGAACGATCCTTCATAAAATACATAAATAAAAATCTCGTGCACTATAAAGATTTTTCGTTTCTTTTATTTTAATGTCTCTGATGGGGATTTTAGTTCACACGTAAGATTGCAGAGATGCATTTTTGAAACTATATCTTTTAAGAATATGCAAAAAAAAAGAAAAAAGAATCGATTTTTTTAAAATTTCACACTAGAAAGTGTGAAAATTAACAGCAGCTATCGCGTTAAGGCTCCGTTCTCATCGATGCATCCTGGATCCTCGTTCCAAACGCTAGCCAACGAACGAACAGTAGAGCCAACTCGTTGAGACGTTCTGTCGACGAGGGGAGACGCGTGAGAAACGCGAGCGACAACAAGTTGAATTCTTTCAAGAAGTTTGCGCAAGGGTTGAGACTCCTTCGAGACACGCGGCGCGTGAAAAGAAATGCTCGGGTGAGAACGCGGCTTTATATCGGTGAGGTCATCGTCTGAACCGGTGGATTGGAGCCGAGCGGATGTTTGACTAAGGTACAGAGACGGGCATGTAGCGTGTAATGCGGTTCGCGTGGAGAAACTCATGACTCACGGATGGATGACAACGCACGAACGAAAAGAACTTTTTTTTTTCCTTTTTTTCTTTTTTAACGAACCTGTTTTTTCAAGAAACAGCCTGCGCCTCGAACAAGTTGACTTTGGATACGTATAGTCGCTCGCTTTGTAGATCAGGTTGCTTCTGACTGTACGCGCGAGTACAGCGTTTGTCGGTGGCTTTCGTAGATGAATTCTACGCCTTCGATTTCGAAACTGAACTTAGTGCCAACGTGAAACACACGGTGGTGGCTTTGCATTAGTGAACGCACACAGTGTTGCCACGTTGCAGATTCATTGACGAAATAATGAACCATCAGTGTTTCATATTGATGTGTTGAAACTCACTGTCGACACGAAACATCTGGATAACGCGATCGCGCTGTGTTGGATTAGGTTTGGGTTAGATTTCAGACGTACGAGCTGATCGCTCAGTTTGTTTGCAGTTTCTCCATCGTGAAAATTGGTTTCCGCTCGGTGCGTTCTTTCTTTCTTTGGCTTAGCTAACAGTAAGCCCCAAAGCTAGAGTGGGGAGGTCGACGCAGTGGAGGGGGTCACCTTACCGACTGAGAGAGTGGGGGCACTGGCCACGCGGGCCGCCAGTTCGCCTCCTCTGCCTTAAAGTATCGTCGAATTTTATTGCCTCATTTCAAGAGAACTGGAGCAAGTATACACGTGAGAGCACAGTGATATTACATTTCTACGAAAAATAGACAAAATGATGTGGTGCAAAGCTCTCGTGTGAAATTGAAAAATATGAAACTCCATGCCTTTTAAATACTCATATAGAAACTCCTTACTTTTTGAATGCTAATTCTGATTCGAATAAACAGCTATAAAAATATAAATATAAATGTAGTAAACTCCTATTAAAAATGGATTAAATAGCAAATACGGATGAAATTGTAATTTCGCGGAAGACCTTGAAAGGTAGAACGTCGAAACGAGAAACAGGCGGTATATAAAGTCTGCGTCATCGAATTACAGCGTACATCGCGGCACACGCCACAACGGTTACTATTAATAGATAGACGTACGGTCTATTACTCTTGATTAAGTCTATTACCAGGGTAACGGCATTGCGCGATAACGCACTCGGGCAACCGGCTCACGCACGCTTTTATTATTACGCGTGTCTGTAAATGTTGTAATCGAGCGGGGGCGCGTTGCACTTTACGCCCGGCCGTTCAATTTTTTATCGGGCGCGTGTACAGCGAGTTATCGGCTCGCGTGACCGGTTCGCACGAATTCACGTACACGCGTGCACGCTCCATCGCGGTGAAAACGGCCATTTTTCGACCACTTTCACCGGGCGTGCTCGATCGTGACGAAAAAAAATTCTCTGTGTCGCGCGCGTTGCTCTCTTCTTGAATCGTCGATATAAAAGGTGTCTTAGTAATAAAAGGCGAAGAAATGAGTCCAAAAGACAGAACAAAATTTTTTTTTATTAAAACCTTCAATTTGGAGAAAATTGAGTTTAAAAATTTCAGTATACTTAGCTTCCTTAGTTTTGGGAGAATTTTTTCTCCCAAAATTGCAATATTTTCTCAGTTTTAAGTATGTTTCAAGTATAACTCGGGCAGAACAAATGATAAATTTATTATTACTTCTCAATAATTTCTATTCAGCGATGTTATACCGACGAGTTCTTTGAAAAGAAAGCGACGAATTATTTTGGTACGGCTTGGTCGCTCGTTATGGTCCGCAATCAGTTGCCGGCGCAAGCGGTTAATACCAGTATAACTGATTTAGATAATTCTAGACGAGTTAAAAGATCAGGTAGTGGAAAGTTAGTCTATAATGCGTTGTATAAAAATGAGTAAAAGAATGTGGAATTTTCGAGTTTCATTTTCGAGAAAATCGAGTTACCAAGGTGATTTTTAACGAGACACATTCCAAAGCCCGTTCTCTTGAAAATACTTTTGCTTCGACCAGCAAATTTTTATTCCACGCTTTGCCGCTTATTTTCGCGCGCAAGGATATTCGTCGATTATTCGCGCACGTTGTCCTCTGCGAGAAATTAACCAAATTCAAGTTTGCTCGATGAACTCGATTTTCTCGAAAAAAAAAAAAAACGAAGGCATCGACGAACAAAGTTCGTCTTTTCTTTTCTACTAGTTTCACCCCGTTCTCGGTTGTTCACCGCCAAATACTCCGGACACGGTGTACACAGAGTTCGCCAGCCAGATTGCTGTTTCGCGTGACCGCCGTGGATCAACTTCCGTCGCGTTTTAGGAGCCTAACCCGTTCGATCGGCTTATCTCGACGAAACTTCGATGTTCGTCGTCCAAGTACCTGAAAGCGCAACCACCGTGGCGACTCTCCCGAAAACAGCTGGTTGAAAACCTCGTGCAACCTCGTCGTGTATGCCTCCGTTCGTTCGTTTCGCTCTGGACCTAAGTTTTACTTAATAAAATAAGCTTCGATAAGCGAACGAAACGATCAGCCTTGTTCCCGTAGCTGTTTTCAGAGCGGCGATCGTTGCACAAGTTCCTTTGCCGCTTTCACACGATCCCACGTCAGCACGTGCTTACGTTCACGATGCACGAAAATTCGAAACGTCCCGATGAGATTGGAATTAATCTTCTCAAGCTTCATCGAATCGAACGTAAGCTCTCCGTATTTACGCGCGAACGTTTCACGAAACCGGAGAGTTAAATATTGCTGAGAGTTACAGACGAAAATGGCCGTTGAGCGTTAACTTGCGCTGGCAACTGATTGCGGACCATAACGAGCGACCGAATCGTATACAATGATTCGTCGCTTTCCTTTCCTTTTTGAACTCATCGGTATGATGTCACTGGATAGAAATTATTAAGAAGCAATAAACTTATCGTTTGTTTACATTTAAATATACTTAAAACTGAGAAAATGTTGCAATTTGGAACAAAAAAGTAGAAATTATTGAGAAGTACTAAACTTATTGTTTGTTTGCATTTAAATATACTTAAAACTGAGAAAATGTTGCAATTTGGAATAAAAAAGTAGAAATTATTGAAAAGCACTAAACTTATCGTTTGTTCATTTTTAAATATACTTAAAACCGAGAAAATGTTGCAATTTGGGGCAAAGAAATAGAAATTATTAAGAACAAATAAACTTATCGTTTGTTTACATTTAAATATACTTAAAACCGAGAAAATGTTGCAATTTGGGACAAAAAAGTAGAAATTATTGAGGAGTACTAAACTTATTGTTTGTTTGCATTTAAATATACTTAAAACTGAGAAAATGTTGCAATTTGGGAAAAAAAGTAGAAATTATTGAGAAGTACTAAACTTATCGTGTGTTAACATTTAAATACACTTAAAACCGAGAAAATGTTGCAATTTGGGACAAAGAAATAGAAATTATTAAGAAGCAATAAACTTATCGTTTGTTCACATTTAAATATACTTAAAACTGAGAAAATGTTGCAATTTGGGAAAAAAAGTAGAAATTATTGAGAAGTACTAAACTTATCGTGTGTTAACATTTAAATACACTTAAAACCGAGAAAATGTTGCAATTTGGGACAAAGACATAGAAATTATTAAGAAGCAATAAACTTATCGTTTGTTTGCATTTAAATATACTTAAAACTGAGAAAATGTTGCAATTTGGAATAAAAAAGTAGAAATTATTGAAAAGCACTAAACTTATCGTGTGTTAACATTTAAATATACTTAAAACCGAGAAAATGTTGCAATTTGGGACAAAAAAGTAGAAATTATTGAGAAGCAATAAACTTATCGTTTGTTTGCATTTAAATATACTTAAAACTGAGAAAATGTTGCAATTTGGAACAAAAAAGTAGAAATTATTGAGAAGTACTAAACTTATCGTGTGTTAACATTTAAATATACTTAAAACCGAGAAAATGTTGCAATTTGGGACAAAAAAGTAGAAATTATTGAGGAGTACTAAACTTATCGTTTGTTCGCATTTAAATATATTCAAAACTGAGAAAATGTTGCAATTTGGAACAAAAAAGTAGAAATTACTAAGAAGCAATAAACTTATCGTTTGTTTACATTTAAATATACTCAAAACTGAGAAAATGTTGCAATTTGGGACAAAGGAGAAAAAAAAAGAGGTTAAGAGTAATCGGAACAAATCGCGAAAGATATCGCCTTGTAGCTCTCGAGCTATAGATCCTGCTCCGGAACCGCGTGAATCGTGGAACGACGAACGCGCGAAAGGAAGAGGGGATCTATAGCTGTTCCTTGGACGAGGTTGAACGGAGAATCACTGACGACGAGCCATAAAGGGACGACAAATGAGGAGGGACATCGGCCGGTAGTCCAGGATAATCCTTGGAGATGGAAGAGACGGGCACTTGTACGAGAGCTTGGTCCCCTTTCTTGCCTATTGGACGTGGCTCTCCTGTCCCTAGCAGAGACCTTTAACATCGTGTAAAGAGAGAGAGAGAGAGAGAGAGATAGGGAGAGAGAATTTTCTCTGTTGACCGGAAAGGTCTCTTACGCTTTACAGCTCCTGATGCCCCGTTGAATTTTAATGCTCCACATTTCGAACGCTTCCTGGAAGCTGACGTTGCTCGACGAAAATGTGGTTGGCTTGACGAATGGCCGACGAGAATCCCCGTTGTCAGACGAGAGATAAACGCAATCACGTTTCTCGGACGTTACGCGGTCTCTCTCTCTCTCTCTCTCTCCCTCCCTCTCTCTCTGCGTCGCGGGTTAATAGGCTCTTTAGGAAACGTGCAGATCGATACTTCTGTCTGGAGAGAGATAGTGGTTGTATTAATTTTCAATTCGAGAGTAAATTCGAAGAAACCGCGATAATACTGCGTTAAGGGATTTTGATATCAAGTTTTAATTCAGATTTAACGAAGAACGTGACTGTTTCAACGAAAATGCAAAATTGTCTGGATAATTTTTGAACTGAATTTCAACTTTGTAAGAAGACATTATGCAACCATTCGCTTGGCCTCGTTTGAAAGTGAATAGAAATTGTTCTTTCAAGGCATCGTTCTCGAAAGTTTATCAAATACTCGTGCATTCGAAGTCTACAGTTTTTCTTGAGAATTGAAGAATTTTATTCTACGTTTTTTGGCCTATTTTTGCACGTAGAACAACTTCCTGTTAATTACTTTTTTCTGACACGTTTCGAATCACCCAAGTCCGATTATATAATACTCGTGTGAAACTAAATATTTTCGAAAACGAAGCCTTGAATCTAATAATTTTATCCTGCATTTTCGACTTATTTTTTTCACCAGAGATCATCTCTACCTGTTCCCCCGTATGTTTATGTCATCTACAAATTAAGGCATTATTCATTACCTACACACAGAAATTAAGAAAAAAAAAAAATTATTCCCACTTGATTGAAAAACGTGGTTACTCGCGTTAATATAATAATAAAGTATCTGACTAATATATAAAGTATGTAATTAATATAAGAAGTATGACACATACATTCGAATTAAACTACCGTGACATCACATAGAAATAACTCTTCTCTCCTTCTTCTTTTTCAGGCCAAACACTCGAGGTACGTGAACACGAATTCAATCAGATTGGGGAAAGTTTCGGCGATGAGGTAATTGATTCTCCTCTGCAACACGCGTTATCTTCTGTTTGCTCGTCCGAGAGGACGATTTTCTTCGAGAAGACATCCGACTATTGACTAAAAGCCTGATCGATTTCACCGTACCTCGCGATTCCTTCCTTCCTTCCTTCGTCCGGTTGATATTCAAATTTCAGCAGCACCTAAAACTCGAGAGAAAGGGCAGCACGAATTTAGTCTCCGTTTCATTTATTTATCGCGCGATTTATTCGCTACGGGGAACGACAGTTTTTCGTGGAACAATTAGCAGCGAGCATTCGGTTGCTCGGGCGAGAAAAAGTTGCGGTTGCAGATGTCCGAAGCGTTTTGCAGCCGCTTCGGCCCCGGACTGCAGCCGCTCTTTGTTGCAAATTTTCGCCAATGGTGAATGCTCGCATCTGCTCGGAACGCTTGTTAAAAGTTCACGCTAATGACTATTCGTCGACTACGTTAATTCGTCGCAGCGTGCGTGTCCTGAATGAAAGCGGCCAACGGCTCGCCTCCGGTGCTGTTTTTTTTCTTTTTTTCTTTTTTCTTTTTTTTTCTTTTTTCGATCGAGCTACTAGTCGGAGAGAAGAATTTTCAATCGCGTGAAAACGGCTAAACGCTGGCTCTCTTGTTGTTTCGTCAGATTTTTTTTTTTTTTTTCGCGAGAATCGAGACTCGACGAAAGCTCCGATTTTATAGGTGGAGAGGATCGAGCTCTCGATGGAGATAAAAATCACTCCTCTCGATATTTCATCGCGTTGGAAGTTCGTTTGTCCTGCGTCGCATGAATTTTCAAAACGGCGCTGACGATAAGACTGAAATATGTGGCTGGTTGAGAGATCGGTGGAAATAACAGGTAATGGAGCCAGTGATGAAAATGATGCGTATACTGATATGATGCTATCAAAACGATGTTAGGTCGGTAGATGTATTTCGGTATAATACCGGTAAATAAAATATTAATATATTAGAGAAGCAAAAGGAGACAATGATCAAATGTTTTCATAAAACTGCCGATAGTAAATTTGACAACGCTTATACACGTATCCTTTGTTATTTCTAATACTAATTCGTCGTTGCATCTCCATACAATATCAGCCACGATACTCTTACTTAATTTGAAAAGATGACCGATTTCTCGATACGTTTTTCCTTTTTCTCGGTGAAAAGTGACTAATTACTCGTACGTCGATAAATCGAAAGAGAAGTTGAAACAACGATTAATCGTAGAATGGAAGAATATTCCGTTAAATTACTTGAAAAACAATTACTGGAAATATGCCTAAGCGTCTGCGATATATTATTGAAGTTAAGGGCTACCTAACAAAATATTAATTATCGTTCATGTTAACAATTTTCAGGTTCAAATATCGTAGTTCCTCAAATGTCCGAATATTTTTGCCACGCTACATTTCGACATAGTTCAGTTTATTGCTTGACATCAAAAAAAGTATGTGTAATAAATAAATAAAATTTATGTTACTATAAACTACAATGAATGTTCTATTATGTTATTAAAAAATTGATCCAAATTTACTATTACAAACTATCGAAATCCACAACAATATTTTGAATAGCACGATGTCCGAATATTAATAAAAGTCACTGTACGTAGAAAATGAAACATGTGTCTTCGTCGGTAAAACAGTACCGTATCGGTATATATTTCGATATTTTTATCATTGTGGACATCAAATATTGATAGAATACGTACGAAAATACCGGTATTAAAACCGATTTCCCAAATGGCGATTGTATTACGATAATATGGAAGCAAATACTGGTATAATATCTAAACCTCAGAATATTTCAGTTTCAGTCTCTGGGTATAATACCTAAACCTCAAAATATTTCGGTTTTCAGTCTCTTTCCGAGTTTACGTTTCGAAGTTTTCAAATATGACAGTGTACAGTGGCTTTCATTTATCTCGTGAACTGTTCGTTTGTAGAAAAAGAATGTTTCGAGTGAAACTTATGGTGGTCAGAGATCTATAGTTTGGACGTGCTTTTGAGATTTCAAAGTGACCTTTTTTTTTTTTTAATGGCACTATGTATTTTTCTTTTTATTCAGATGAACATGTAAATAACGTTTCTATTCTTTAGAAATGGAGTGAATCAGTGCATTGATGGTCAAAGCAGTATACCCAATCTAAATCTTTAAATGTCAACGTGTGATCGATGAATTCGTCTCATGGTTACACTTAGAGAAATATACATAGTTTTGTAAAAAAAAAAAATCATCTTAAAATCAGACAAGATTTGTGAAGATGTTTTCCAAGAAAAGCACATTTTACTTGAAACATTTTTCTCCCTGTGACGGGATAATTTCAAGTAGGACAGCCAGTATATTCGAGATTTCGATTCGAAATCTACTGAGCGAAAAAAAAAAAAACAAAACAAAACCGATAGAATAATATGATATAATAATAATAATATAATTCGGTAATAATCAAATTTTAAACGGCGAGATGAGCGACGAGGGGTGTTGTGAAAAATTCCACGGGATTTCCTTCCCCCTTTATTACAAATCCACGGTACTCTTTTCCAACAGCTCGAGCTCGACTGTCGACTGTAAGCGGATTTTTTCTTTACCCGCTAAGAAGATAAGGAAATTAGGGCTAATAAGATAACGAAATTACGGTTAATTACTATTTCTGATTCTGATAATGGGAACAGGAACTGATGTGAAGTAGTAACGCAATAAAGCGACTGAGGAACGTGAAAAACCTTTTGCAAAGAACAGAGAGCAGTTGGTACATTGGAATTTTAATGGATTCTTGTGCAATTATTCGTTTTGGAACGTTGGAATTCGATAAACTTTGGCGTGTCGAAGTTTTGCGATTTATCGAGTCAAGATGTTTCTTCTCTTCTCTCTCTGGCTTAGTAGCCGAAGCAAGCCGACACAGGTTTTGCACTTTAAATCAACCATTCTACAAATTTCCTACAGATTTTCGACAAATTTGTTTTCTCCGAGCCATTCATAAGAATGAAGTTATCGTTGCGGCAAAAATGATGTAAAAGTTATTATTGCGAAACGAAAATTTTATTGCGTTGTGACCAAGTGACGCCACTGACTTCGTGACCCACGAGCTAGTACTAAAAGAAATAATGAACAAAATTTGACCTACTTCTCAAAAAGGTTCGCCGTCACTGCTATGGTAGATATGGTAGATACAATAAATCGTTTCACTTTTCAGTCGAACTCGATCTGCAAAAGGGCTTATCTCCAATGGAGAAGGGTGAATATGATCTGCAAAACCTGTATGAAAAATTTATCGACGAACGACAAAGAGAGAGAAAGAGATGAAAGTGAGGAGAGAGGGAGGAATGTGCAAAAGAAGGATGAAAAAAAAACAGCAAGTGTTAATTGACTGTGCAAGCTAAAGTGAGAGGGACACGAGCAATCTCGTCGTTTCCTCCGGCTGATGCAACTGGTCGTCGAGGAAGCCAGCGCGCGAGTTAACAACGTAACACATGTCTCGCTGTGCTGGCCTGGACTCTTTTTTGCCACCGTGACCAGTATCAAAGCGAGCCGTGGAAAACGAACTTCTAAAAGTCCATCGAAAAATCAAGCACCGAACTACGCCGCAAGTTCTTGCGGACCATAACGAGTGACCGATCGTCGCTTTCTTTTCGAACGACGTCGATACGACGGATAGAAATTATTGAGAAGTATAGTAAGTTTATTTAGTTGTTTTGCCCATTTTGTTTTACTTAAATATTACTCGAAACTTGCGTGGCAAGTACCTGCTCTCCTTTTACGCGCAGATAGTTGGGTTCCAAACGTAAATGACTCCAAATTAGTCGCGTTTATATCCAAATCGCCAGCGTTCACTTTCCCCAAATTTCCTTAAGTTAAATTGTAAAACATTTCCAAACAGTACGCTTCCTTCGCTACTCTGCATATTATCTACAGGGTGGCCACTGAAAAACTGGGTCTGAAGCCCTCATTTTTCACAAGTAATACTGAAGAAAAATCCATTGATCATATTTCCAAATAAAGCAGTAAAAAAAATTAAAAGAAAACATGTGTTTGTAAAAGTTATTTTCGTCTTTCAGCGACCACAATTTGATACAATTTGCATAAAATCGTCACCGACTAATCAGAAGTCGGACCGACCAACAGTTGGAATTTCTTGCGCGCATTATACCGGAAACTATGCAGATACGCCTCGAAATGGGTCCAAGTCGATCGTGGAATAATTAAGTTCATTATGTTAATCGTCCGACTAGCCACTAGGTATTTGCATGGGAGCGGAATCACAGAACAGCGTCGATAATGACGTGAGCTAAATGGAGGTACGATGATGACTGAAATTAATAGGATTCAATCGGCCCACCGGCCGTGCAATTATGACCCATTACGGGCCACGGAACACACCATACAGAAGCCATAGATGCTAGAGAGACTGAACGTGTTCGTGTGTTTGGCATAGAACATTGAGGTATATTCACTCGCGTGGCTCGATCGGGGAAACTCACTCGATTTATTTTGCGTTATTGTGTCTCTCTGGTCTGTGAACGGTACCAGTCGAAGTTTCGACGAGAGTGGCGCGGTTAATTAGGAATTATCGCATCCACGGAGTATCGTGGCGAGTATCGCGAGTGTGCATCGACGTGAGTACAATGCCGGGAGAGATTGCGATCGTGGCCAGAGAGGTCTACGATGTGTGTGGTCGGACCGTGGAACCGTCGATGTCGAACGAAATTGATGAAACACCGACTAATTACGAACACAGTGTATATAGGACTCGATCGTCGGATTATCGAGCGGCTGTCGTGAATTTTGTATCCTTCCTGGAGGCCTGTTTCGTCTTTTTCTTCTTGCACTCGGGTATTTGACACATCCTTATCAGATAGAGTGAGTTACCAAATGTCAATTTTCAGCTGTTTGCCAGTGGTATCGTCATTATGTCATATCTGTAAACGTCCTTCTTTGTTTGAGAAACGTACGTGATTGAACAGCGTTGAAAATTTTCTGTTTATCTTTTGAAATTTATTAACATTCCATCTATATTTGGAGGTTGTTAGTCACGCTTATAACGAGATATTGTCACGGTGCCAGGGCGTGAATAGGATGGAAGGTGACTCACATTTTCAACTGATCTCTCAAACAAACCGAGAAATATATTTAAATATGGATGAGACGGGCCTACAACTGAAATTATATAAAGAAATTGAGCTGAATATGTACCTTTTAGCTGGGCCTTTTGCATCGTCTCTCTTTTGTCATGCAAATTTATGATTATTTTCTAATTTCCTGCCTGTAACATTGCTTTCACAAATATATATATACATACACACGTGTACCTTGAAATATCGATTATATTTCAGATTTAGTAGTTCTATTTTTTAGACAAAATGGACCGTCACTCGCCTCATAATTCTAGCTTTTGAAATTATTCGCTCGACACGAAAACTATATTTTCACTTTTCAAGTTTTCCCCATAAATGCATCAACATTTACAATCTACTTCGTAACAAGACCCGGAACGACTTGCCACCACTTCGACGTCCATTTTCCTCCTTTCTGGCGTGTACGCGTCGGATCCAACATGCGTTCGGCGGAATAAAGGGCACGGTGGTTCCCCCCACGTATTGTGATAACGACGTTTGAAACGACGTCGCGTGAATTTGCTCGAATGGGGCTCCATTATATACCCCATTATATACATCATTCTCTCTCTCTCGGCCGGTTTTATGTTTTACGTCGGCTGCACGTCGAGGCTACGTTTATGGGAACGCCGTCTGCTCTACGTTTAGCCCCTTTCGATCAGTTTTTCTTTTTTTTTTTCCCTCTCCCATCGTTTTCCTTTTATCGAACCCATCCTTGTCCACCTCGGCCAACCTTTCTCTCGATCGTCTCTCGTTCGATACTTATTGCCCAACTCTTTATCTCCCTTGTTCCCCCTTCCTCCCCCAGTCTTTTATCACTTCTGCACCATCGCCTCTGGCTGCAAGTTGCGCCCCCGCCTCCTCCCTTCGCCCCCGAAAGAAATTGTCGTAAATAGCCCCCTACCCCTATCGCCCCGTTTCTTGATGGCTAGTCGCCGTTCCCAATCTCGAGAACAGTCGGGGCCATTGAGAATCCTCCCGGATGATTCGACACACTCGGTGACATACTTTCTCCTCGTGGAACGGCTCGCTACGAGTTCGATCGGTGAGGTCTTTAATTGCTCTCTCTCTCTCTCTTTCTCTCTCGAGTGATTCGACGAATTGGTTAATGAAGGAGAGCGTTTCGTTTTCTGATTGCTTGAATATTTTTGCGAAACGTATATGGGACAGAGTGAATGAACGAATGGAAATCGTAAAAAGGGGTAGACAAGACGTGGCAGTTGTTGACAGTCCATTCGGTTCATGAAGTTTCTGAGATGAAATTTTTAGGAAATGGGAAAGATCGTTTGAAGCTCGTTCGACCATTGGCATCGTGATCTTCTTACTTTGCTCACGAAAGTTTCTGTTCCGATTGCTTCAAAGAAGGAAAAACTTTGAAATGAAAAAGATGCAAGTGTTACGAATATATCGATGCTCGTTACATAGATTATCATGCTCATAAATAAATTATTATACTCACAGTATGAGAGAGAGAGAGAGAGAGAGAGAGAGAGAGAGAGAGAGAGAAACAATTTATCGCAGTTGAAATAAAACTTTCTTTCCTTGGAAATTTACTCACGAAAATTTCCATCGATGCTGTTTTGTTTGTACTTTGTTGAAAAAAGAAACTTTTCTTTTACATAAATGAAAAAATATAAATGTTACGAATAGGTATATCAATACTGGATTATGTTCAACGTTACATAGATTATCATATATTCATAAATAAATTATTATATTCACAATACAGGGAAAGAGAGAGAAAGAGACAATTAGGTAATTACAATTAAAATGAAACTTTTCGTTCTTGGAAATTAACAAACCTTTCTCTGGAGCATTTTCGAATTTAAATTGAAATTTAAGAATCTCGCGAATTTTGCACTATAGCGAATTAAAATAGAGTGCAGAATCATTTCAATTCGTGTGACGTGAAGCAGTAGTATTGCAGCAGTGTTGCTAAGGGTGCGTGTCATTAGAAGAAAATCTCTCATCATGCTAGTAATGCTTAACCACTTGCGCTGGCAACCGATTGCAGACCATAACGAGTGACCAACACTGTATACAATAATTCGTCTTCCTTTTGAATTCGTCGGTATATCACCGAATAGAAATTACTAGAAAAGCAATAAATTTATTATTTGCTTTGCCTGGGTTCTACTTTAATATACTTGAAGTTAGTATATTGAAATCATTTCCTCAGTATTGGGAATATATTTTATCTTAATACGAATAGTAATATTTAAAAAAGTTCAAAATCTCGAACAGAATCTATTTTCCCTGAAAATCACATTTCTCAACGCAGTTCTATTAAACGCCTTAACCGCTTGCCCTGGCAACCGATTGCGGACCATAACGAGTGACCAACACCGTAGACAATAATTTGTCTTCCTTTTGAGTTCGTCGGTATATCACCGGATAGAAATTACTAAGAAGTAATAAATTTATTATTTGCTTTCCCTACTTTAATATACTTGAAGTTAGTATATTAAAATCATTTCCTCGGTATTGGGAATATATTTTACCTTAATACGAATGGTAATATGTAGAAACGTTCAGAATCTATTTTCCCTTAAAACCAAATTTGTCAGCACAGTTCTATTAAACGCCTTAACCGATTGCGGACCATAACGAGCGACCAACACCGTGCACAATAATTCGTCGCTTTCTTTTCAGAACTCATCGGTGTGACATCACCGGATAGAAATTATTGAAAAGTGAAAATTTATTATTTGCTTTGCCTATTTCGTTTTACTTAAATATGCTTAAAACTGAGAGAATGTTACAATTTTTTGGAACAAAAAAAAAAAAAAAATTCTCGACCTGCGTGGCACGTCAATCCAGCGCAAGAGGTTAAGCTCCTTCGGCAACGTCGTCGATGCGCTGATCACGCTGGACACGATTAATTAACACAGATCGCTCGTCCCAGATTGCTCGTTCATTAGGAACCGGAAAGATAGTCGGGAGCAAGCGGTTCGACAGGTTCGCTAGGGGGCTTGTCTCGCAGCAGAGATTCCGCGCTCTACGTGTGAATTGTACGAAATCTCGCGTTTACGTTTTCATCGTAACGTATATATGGAACCGTTCGGTTTCGAACAACGGCGGAAGCACGCCAGACGAAGAAACCGAGCCGATTAAAGTTGGCCATGGTTAATTATAGAACGAGCCCAATTAGTCGGTGCTGCACGTCGTTGCGAGTTAATTAACGCCCCGTCAGCCGGTTTCAGCGGGCCTCGGCGACGTCAAGACGGAAAAGAAAGACGCGAAATGGCCGCGCTCGAACGACGCTCCGCGAATCGAATTTTCATTTGGAAAGGCCACGCCGAGTGGACTATACGCGCGAAAGCGAATTTTCCTTTGCCTCGTGGATGCTCTCGCTAGCTACCGTAATCCGATTTGCGTGAAACTTGGCCAGCTTTTGTCTTTGAATGCCAGTACGGTGCGACCAATTTTTTTTTTCCTTTTTTCATATTTCTTATATTTATATATTTTTTATATTTCTTATGTTTATATATTTTTTCTCTTTTTTATATTTAAGTGGTATCGTATTTGGAAAAATTTCATAACTACTCGTCGAAAGGAATTTCGAGTTTTTGTTACTGGAAATTAACTTCTGACGATAATTGACGCCAATCTCCATCGAAAATGAAGAAGTTCCACTGCGGTGACTTTATTAGAAGTGAGAGAAGTCTGAGAACAACACGTGGAATATTTCTTCCTACATAATTGCGACAATCGAAATTTTCCTCCAACGAAATCGCTCGATCTTCTCGATCGTAGACCGCGTGTCGATGATGCCGCAGTCGGACGTACGGTGTAAATCGAATCACGCGCGGTGATTCAACAACGGATCGTGAATCACGGTCGTCTAGCGGATCGAGCGTGACAGTTTTACTGAGAGGCACGCCTCGTTGATTGTCACGAGTCGAGATTAATTCGCGAAATGAAATTCCTCGCGATTCGCGAGTCGCGACGAGAATGATATCGGTTTGGATCGGCCATTTGGGAGATCGACGAACTTGATCCAAGGATACGCGATGTCGATTTTCAATCGATCGATATTGAATATCTAGGCATTGTCGCGCGACGTCCACTGTCGTTGAAAATCGATTCCACATTGTACTCGCTCGTGACGCGATTGGATAACGCGAATTCTTTCGATCGAGAATTTCACAGAGGGGCCCACACTTATCGTCAGTCCGCTAATATTTGTGTTCGACTCTGAGGTTCTGGTTAACCTCTTATGCTGGAATGACGTGCCACGCACGTCGAGAATATCTCCCCCCAAAATTGCAATATTTTCTCAGTTTTAAGTATATTGAAATATAACACAGGCAAAAAAAAAAAATAAAGGAAAAATAATAAATTTATTATTATTAGTAATTTCCATCCAGTGACGTACCGATGAATTCAAAAGGAAGACGAATTGTACACGGTGTTGGTCACTCGTTATGGTCCGCAATCAGTTGCCATCGAAGGGATTAACGTTAACTGGTAAAGGAGATTGGGCGATATTTGCAGCAAAGTTAAAGGAAGATTGAAGCAACTTGTGTCTCTCTCTCTCTCTCTCTCTCTCTCTCGGAAGCTTAGAAGAGACACAGTGGCTCGTCTTATTAAACGTTAAGCGTACTTTACACGCTCCTCTGGCAGCACGTCGCGTCGCCTCGAGGGCTTCGAGATTAATTCAGTTTCAGTCCTAAACTGCGACGCGTAAGTCTGACGTGTTGACATATCTAAATTGATCCCTTTTCTAAATTGATCCATTACTCCGAACAGCCACGTCCGTCCATCCTCTGTCGGTCACTCTACGTTCCTCTTATTCCCCGCCTGTGTTTCGCAAAAATTGCAAACGCCTCGAACAAATGCTACAACCAACTCCGTCTGAGTTCAGAAAATTCATTTTGCCTCTCGGTCATCTACTTTGTACAAGATAGATGAATTCTACACCTTCGATTTGATGGAAATACATGTAAAGTACCTGTCGCAAAATTGGCTTTGGCCTTGAATTTCAAGGTCAAAATTTTGTTTGCATTGTATTTTATTCATTACGAAAGTAAAACTTTTCCAAGGAACCATAGTTCCTAACCTAACTAGAACCTAATAGCTCTAAAGGTTTCTTAATCGTTTAACACTGCAGACGCGTGTGTCCTAACAGCGACTTTATGCTTCTGGACGCTCGAATGTCTATTTTACGTAATTTGGTATTTGATTTATCATAGCATTAGTATGGATAATCAAATGATAAAACTAACTGTTAACGTTATTCGAAATATGGACATCCACGCGTCCAGAACCATAAAGTCGCTGTTAGGACGCACGCGTTCGTAGCCTTAATCATTTAAGAAGGCTTTTTTGCCATTTTTCAAAAGAACTGTCAGGTTCTTTGGAAAAGTTTTACCTTTGTGATGAGTGGAATACAATGCAAAAAAAAAAGAAATTTTTTTTCACCTTGAAATTCTAACAGCGACTTTATGATTCTGGACGGATAGATGTAACGTTTATATTTGAGTAATGTTAACAGTTAATTTTATCATTTGATTATTTAAACTGACACTGATGCTACAACTATGATAAATCAAATGTTAGTGGAACCTAATCCAGAACAATAAAGTCACTGTTAGGACTCACACGTCCGCAGTCTTAACCATTTAAGAAACTTGTTTGCCATTTTACAAAAGAACTGTCAGGTTCTTTGGAAAAGTTTTACCTTCGTGACGAGTGGAATACAATGCAAAAAGAAAACAAAATAATTTTCTTTTCACCTTGAAATTCTAACAGCGACTTCATGATTCTGGACGAGTGGATGTAACGTTTATATTTGAGTCATGTTAACAGTTAATTTTATCATTTGATTATTTAATCTGACACTGATAAATCAAATGTTAGTGGAACCTAATCCAGAACCATAAAGTCGCTGTTAGGACTCACGCGCCCGCAGTGTTAAATGATTAAAAAAACTTTTTTGCCATTTTTCAAAAGAATTGTAAGTTTTACTTTCGTGACGAGTGGAATACTCGTGCAAACAACGTCAACAAAGTCAAAGTCAAGTTCTTTACATGTATCTCCATCAAATCGAAGATGTGCACTTCATCTATGCTGG